>PISX010006689.1:0-83843 GCA_004024625.1 Mellivora capensis | reverse complement strand
CATTTCTCTACAAGATCTTAACCACAACATCTAGAATCCAAGCGTGCTGCAATTCACGTAGGAGAACAGCAGCTAATTTTATGTAGTGTCTACTATGGGCCAGGAGTTGTGTGAAACATTTTATAAACACAATCTTGTTAATTTCATTAAAACTGTACATAACAACGATAATCACTATCACGTACTGAGTGTTTTACTCTGTGCTAAGTTCTATGCTAACCGAGCACTTCACATCATCCTCTTACACTAGGTGAAGCAGCTTTTTCAAAGTTCTCCAATGATAAGCACAGTCTAATTCCAAGCCTGTGCCTCCTTCAGGAGCATGAATTCTAACCAATGGGGACCACTTCCCAAAGAATCAGGACAAGCAAGATCAATCAGATCAAAGAGCTTTGATTCAAGACTCATGAATCAAAAGCAAGAGCATAATCCAATCCTGAGATCTTCACGTAACCACGTAACAAGGAAAGAGTTCTTCCCAAGTTACTCAAGGTTTTACTGGAGGATCGTGACAGGTCCCTATACACTAGGTACTAAGTTAGGCACTCTCCCATCTACACCATTCTCATTTTGGAGGTAAGAAACGGGTCTGAAGTCACCCTGTAAGAAATGAAGTTGAAGAGCAGGTACCACATTAATTCCAGTTACCTGCCCCTAAACCCCATGCCCAGCTTCAGGAGAGGAAACCCTCGTGGGAGAGAACCTCCCAGTCAGAAAGGCTGCTTGCAGAAGTATTCCCAGCTATGGGAGCCCAATGGGAACTTACAGAAAGAACAGCAGGAGAACAAAGGCAGAAACAGAGACAGAGAAAACAGAACAGGCTCAGGGCACCTGGCTGGCGCAGTCTGTTAAACGTCTGACTCTTGATCTCAACTCAGGTCATGATCTCAGGACCGTGAGACTGAACCCCGTGTCAGGCTCCCCACTCAGCATGGAGTCTCCTGGAGATCTCTCTCTCCTTCCCCCTCTCCCCTTTCCCTGCTGGTGTGCTCTCTTTCTTCCTTGAGCACCTCTCTCTCTCTCTCAAATAAATGAAATCTTAAAAAAGAAAAGGAAAACAGAACAGGCTCTAGCCAGCAGCTAAGGAGACAGGCTATTTATCCATGAAACAGAGGAGTGGAGTAAAAAGGCAAGTTGATGAAGGCCCTGATAAAAAAGTACCACAAACTCTGGACTTTGCCAGAAGAACCCATCGGTGGAGTGAGTCCTAATGTGAAAGGCAGTGCCCCTCAACTTCTTCTTTGCCTCTTGGTTCAAAAGGGGAGCTGCCAATGGATGTTCTTTGGGTTCCGTGCCACCATTTCCAAGGGCAGCCATACAAGCTTGGTCTTTCTTTTTTGTGTACCAGGGATCACATCTGTACCATTCTGTGCTGATGCTCAAATGTCAGTGACAAGATCACTAGATGGGGCAACCTTTGATGTGGACCTCTGCCAACCAGCAGCAGCACCAACTGACCAGGATTCCCAGCACAGCAGCAGAACACAAAGAAAACAAGCAAAAGCATGTGACAGACTGAAGGCCAAAACGTACTAGCAGACATTACCAATGTAGTGTCTTAAACTCTCCAGAAATCCTGGGACTAAACACAGAAAAGTTCACCGTGCTTCAGAGGCACACTGGCTCACCCTACCTTCAGTTCCTTGTTTGACTCACTGACTAAAAATTACCCCACCAAAGGAATGGGAAGAAAACAGAAAGAAAGGAAAGAAATACAGGAGGAGGAAAGGAAAGAATGGGAAAAAGGGAAGGGAAAGAGGAGGGAGGAGGAAGCGGAGTATCTGAGACCTTTAGGACAGGTCAAATAGTACTGAGGGGGCCAAAGGACTAGAGCACCAAGTGTCCTTCACTTCCCTTCCCCCTCCTCAAGAACAACTGCCTATTTGCATCTTAATTCCCCGGCTAGTATCACGGAACCATGCTCGCTCCGCCACAGGAAAATGTTCTAAGTGAGCAGGCCCCTAGAAGCAGAGAGTTCGTCTCGGTCAAGAAGTGTCGTGTATAAAGGATACAAGACAGCAAGCACGCCCCATCACATGCTTCCTCCAACACTGCCCAGTCTGATTACACACGCCCAGAAACGCTCATCCTTCCCTGAAGCTCTTCTACCTCTGGTCAGATGCCTTAAAAGGAGAACAAGACGACTGGTTTTCTCCACAACCACAAACAGGGAAAGCCAGCTATGGGAGTGCGGTTACCAGCCGGGTAGCAATGATTAACAATGGCTTCTTCCGGTACAAGTCTGCATAAGTCAGAAAAGTAAAACCCCACCTCCAAGCAAGGAAACAAGCACATACCTCATTAGTGGTACACCAGACCTTCTTGTAAACCTCGGCCACAGGAAGGTCCAAACTAATGATCTTATTGTTCACTAGAAGCTGAACAGCAGAGAAGATGAGCGGTTATTCCAAATAATTATAAGGCAAGGACATTTCAAGGTCAAAGGGCACTTCACAGCAGTGGTTCATAACTCATCATTTTTGTGTTCTGGACCCATCAATCCTCATCTCTAAAAACTACACGTGTGTGCACAACACACACAATCTGGGACACAATTTCGGAGGCAGCAAACACCCTTTTCTCAAACCACGGACTCCAGGATCCCACCCAGAGACCCCTTCAGGCTCTGTTGGAAAAACCATTCTCTATTTTCCCCAACACACTTTCCACCCCTAGGTGACAAGGCCAGACCCTGGAGGTCGTCTACTACAAGGTACCCGACACAGGGCCAGAAATCTGCACAGGGGCCACTACGCTAGTTTTAGGGAGCTTAATTAACTTGGAATCCCTGGGAAGTCTCTGTTGGAACAATAAGAATAATAAACTCCTACTTCATGACAAGCAAGAACCACTAACCATTTGCATGCCAGGCACTGGGCAGAGCCCTATATAGGTAATTAACCTTAACACCAGGTAAGGTACGTAGGTGGGACCCACTGGCCCCATTTATAAAGAAGGAAGCTGAAGCAAACTACCTGCCCAGAGTTAACCGCCTACTAAGTAGGGAGGAACCTGGATGTGACCCCAGCCCGAGTTCTTAGCCATGGTGGCAACGTCCTATGCTTGTTACCTCCATCCCGCTGTCATCCTCCAGGAGAGCCACCAAGTCACAGTCCTGGCAAATCTTGTTCTTTATATCCCTCATAAGTGGCCCGATGCCTGGCTCATTGCTGCTATATGGGTTCCCAGGCATCCTCCCCTGTAAGAAGTCTTCTTGTTGGGGGTCCTTCTCCAAGGTCACGAAGAATTCAGTGACTTCATTCTCCTCCTGAAGGACAGAGAAAAGGACACATTCGTTGGCAGGAATGGCAGAAGACATCACAGAAGGACAGCAGAGACCTTTCAGACTTAGATGACACTACTTTGTTCCAAGGACACTGAGAGAAACACAAACTCATCCAGCCCCTTACACATTTTAAGATAGGATAGGAAACTCAGAATGGATTCCAAATGCACTTCAAATAGCCTTCAATATCAAGCATTTCCTCTGAAACTCAAGGGTGGGAGAGGAGAAAGTCTACCACAATGAGCACACGGGCAATGCATCAAAGCCATGGTACTGAACCAAGGGGAGGGGGGCTTCCCTCCTGTTCGCCTCAAGCGATGCTAACCCATCTGCAGCCGGACAACTCTGCCACTGATAATCACCACGTCGAGAGGAGGGCCCTTCTATTACATAAAGCTCAGGTGCGCCTAACCCCAAAGACCTCTCATCATTAACTGATGACGCTGGTGGTTTTCAGCCTTGTCTTTGAACCATGCCATGCTCTTGGATAGCTAGACGAGGGAAACACACACACACACGTGTGTGTGTACGTACCAAACACAGGTGTGGTAAGAAAGAAGAGTGATTTCTTCTCACTTTAGCTCCATACTGTGTCTTTCATAACATACTGAATAGGTAAAGCAACAGGATCTTAGCAATCGGAGGTTAGACCCCATTTTTAAGAAGACTGACCTAGACCTTAAATCTAGGAAGTAAGACCACGGAAGGAAGGTCATCAGATTTCCCATCATTAGGAGGAGGAAAATTAGGAGACTGTGTCATCAGCGGAGCTTTCTAAAATCCGGACTAAATGGCCTACAGCTGGTCAGACTGCCCATGACCGAGACGCTTCCCGGCAGAATGGCATACACAGAAACCCTGGGAGGCACAGGAAGAAGCCCCACTTACAGGATAAATGATGCTGCAGAGCCTCTCGAAGATGAAGACAGGCGTCCGATAGTCATCCAGGTTGTAGCGCTTGGCTGTCTCAATGCACACAGCCATGAAGGCCTTGGTTTCCGACTCTGTACCTGCCAGAAATCAGTGGCCACGTCAGATAGGAGAGAGCTTCACACACACACATAAACACACACAATGGGACTTTACGGGTACAGTCACCAACAGGTTCTTTCTTCCTGATCAGTTTTCAAATGCCCTCCATGGCAGTATCAATATTTCAGTTGGGAACTTGAAGCTGATTGACTCGATGCTCAGGCCACATCCCATCCGAAAGCCCCAGCACCCAAGTCAACACAGTGCACCATAGTTGGCTGTGTACACTTCTTGCTTCCTCTTCAAATGATCACCTCAAGGAAAGGAACTATGCTGTATTCAGCTAGTATACCCTTGCCTAAAACAGGTACTCCAAAATGTCAAGTAATAATCCTAATTGTACTCCAGAAAAATCAAAGACAAGTTATAACTTTAAGCTTCAGTCTTAAAACAATTAGGTGGACGGCCCTCTATACGCCCAAGAGACAACTTCAAGTCACAGGAGAAGGAAGAACTATGCTTCAAAAGGGTCCAACTGTGGGGCACCAGCGTGGCTCCGTCGGCTGAGCATCCAACCCTTGGTTTCAGCTCAGGTCGTGATCTTAGGGTCCTGGGATCGAGCCCCATGATGGGCTGTGGGTTCAGCATGGCATGATGAAAATACATCAAAAGGGCCTCTGTGTCTGGTAATGTGGCAGACCACAGTTCCTGACTTACTCTCACTCCTCGCCACTTAAAAATAATGTAAAATATTGAATAATGTTTATCAGTGAACTGCCATACTAGCAAAGATCAATCAAAAACCAAAAACCAGGAGAAATTCAGAACCTATGCCGGTTAGCAAAACTCTAAAGCTGGTGTCTGAGCTTTGGTTTCCACAACCTGCCAGAATTGGAAAGCTAGATGCAAAGCCCCAGGTCGGCCAGTGTGGAGAATCCAATGGGAACGCCTATCTCCCCAAAAAAGTATGAGTCCCCAAAAGAGCTATACCGTGTCACCAGGATCAACTAGAAGTAAGTCTCCATATCCCCCAGGCAAGTCACTGAACAAAATTTCTTCCCTTACAATGTGGCATTGAGTAGAGGGGGAAAATATCTCCCTTGAGAGAACTAACAGGCTGCCCTTCGCCAGGGTTGGTGGCTCAAAATTCATCCTACCTACGAGGTCTGAGAAAGCCAAAGCTCAGAACTTCCTTCAAGACCACCCTGTGACTGCAGTGCTAGGAGATGCTTCACAGGAGCAGTCACAAAACCTCACTGGAGAAATCTGTATTTGGCTTGGCTCCTAAAGAATTTCCACAGAGGAAGCCTGGGGGGGCTTAGTCAGTTAAGTGTCCAACTCTTGGTTTCAGCTCAGCTGAGGTCATGATCTCAGGGTCTTGAGATCAAACTCCATGTCAGGCTCTGGCACTCAGCAGGGAGTCTGCCTCTCTGCCCCCCCCCCCCCCCCCCGCTCATACTCTCTAAAAACAAATTTTTCCAAAAAATTAAAAAAAAAAAAAGAATTTCCAGAGATAAACCCCTTGAAACATGAGTGCATGAGCTCACAGTCAAAAATCACAAAATACAAAAAGATTTAAGGCACCAGAAGCAAGAGCTGGAATAACAAACAGCAGAATCACATGGATAAATATTTCAAGCCTTAGAATTATCAGACACAGAAATGTTTACCATTTTTGCAAACTACAAGAGAAATGGAAAGTGTTAGTGAAAAACAGACCATAAAACCTAGAGAGAACCACAAGGACTCAATAGTTTAAGACTAAAGAACCAACACAGTGAAGAAAAAATTAACAAACTAAATGAAAGAACTGAAAAAACTCCAGAGTCAGCATAAAGAGACCATGAGATGAACCCCATGATGGACCAGTAAAGAAACAGATGAGAGAGCGGGGTCTACAAGGATGATAGAGACCAGGAAAAAGCAACAGAGGAAATGATGGCGGAGAATTTTCCAGAACCAGCAAAAGACACTAATCTGAGGATATATAGTTCCTTCTATTCTATAAGCTTATATAAAATGTCTAAATGGGGGATGCCTGGTTGGCTGAGTCAGTTAAGCAACTACCTTCAGCCCAGGTCATGATCCCAGGGTCCTGAGACAGAGCCCCACATCGGGCTCCCTCTCTGTCTGCCTACTGCTCTGCCTGTTGTCTGCGCACTCCCCCGCCCTCGTCAAATAAATAAAACGTTAGATAGATACATTAATTCATTAATTAAATGTCTAAACAGACTGAGCCCAGCTCTGGAATTTCACAGCTCTGAGAACCAGAGCTGCTTGCCCTCCCTCCTCAGATGTGGAGAGATGCCTGCCCCCATCCTCCAGCAGGAACGACGTCCCTGCTCAGGGCTGCTGGGCAGTGCTACCTGTCGTCATGTCCTCCAGCATCTCCAGCAGCATGTCCTGAGTCTCGTCGATCAGCTTGGTCCTCTGCACCACCAGCTTTCGCAAGCACAGGTACCCATTCAGCACGGTACCTACCAAGCGACTCTTAAAGTGTCTTTTGATGGACTCCACCTCGACAAAGGAGGAAAGAAGGCCTGTGGGGACAGGAAAAAGCTGCTTCGAGGGCTCTGAATGAGAACAAAGGCGAGGAAGGTCCACATATTCCAAAGGTCATGAGCAATTCCAAGGCAATTTCCGAGCACAGAGCAGGCACTCAAGGAAGTGAACTGCTCAACTGAGAACAGCTGCTCAAAAACGTAAACCCACCTAAGAGGGACACACGAGCTTACACATGTACTGAGTCAACACAAGAGGGCACCGTCAACCTCCGTGCCCCAGGAACTAAGGTCAGCCCCCAAACTAGACCCAGGGTGCCTAAAGGAAGGGCACAGCGGCTACGTCTACCTGTGAGACTTTTGAGGGCGTAGCCCTGCTGCAGGTCAGTGCTCAGGGTGGCCTCCTCCAGGGCCAGCAAGCGGGCGATTTCCTACACAGGACGACAAGCAGTTAGTGACAGCACTGCTGACGACATCGGCCCCTCCAGCTGCAGTCCAGGAGCCAACAACAGCAACCGGACACTCGGCAGTCACTGTTCTATTCCAAAGACCCCTTGGGCTGAACCCCTGCAGAACTCCTGAGAAGCCAAGGGAAGTGGCAGTGACGTTAAGGGATAGCTTAAAGACGCGGAACAGCCACAATACCCCAGCAGGTTGCTACCTCCTATGACACACAGAGCCAAATAGATCAATTTTTTCCAACAAATATTTCTTCTCTGCAAAGAGGAGTAGCCTGAAATCTACATCAGGGTACTATGATGAGAGCAGAACTGGGGAAGGGGTCTTCAGGACAGGGGTAGCTACCTTGGTAATGAGGTTGCCCACGTAGGGCAGGACTCCCCGAGCCGCCAGATAGACTTTCCAGTGGGCCGAAGTGATGAGCTTCTGGTAGAGAGCCAAGTACTCGGCAGCACACTCGCCAGCTATGCTCAGCTCGTCCAGGTAGCTGCCACGGAAGACACAGGGCACAGTGAGAACACAGCTCCGGGGGCACCAGCTGTCCCCCTCTCCTCCCCCCACCCCACGTCCTCTGCTGTCCTGGGCTCCCCATTCCTTCTGGGCACCTGAGAGAACCCCAAATGTCCTCCCCCTCAGGAGCTCCCCACAGGTGGGGACGATCCGGAGCACAGAAGCGTGATGCAGTCAGCTACACCCTTCTGGACCGACTACACGGTACTTCTCTGGGAGGCAAAACAGTGGTTTTGAGCAGCTCAGGGAGAAGGCAAGAGTGCCACAGAGTTTAGTGGCTGATGGTATGGGCTTTGGAAGACCACTGCCTTCCAACCCTGCCTTCAGCAGACAAGTCCTCCAGCCGTAGCAAGCCCAAGCCACCGCGAGGGTGGAAGATGGCACGGGCTGCGCGTTTATATGCTCGTTAGACCTCCGTGACCGTGAAAGGCCGGCACTGCCGCTCTGTTACCACTCCCAGCGCGACCACTCAGCTTCTAGGCCTTTCCTGTTCCTGCACTCTTCCATGCAGCACGGCATGGGTATGGAGCCCAGATGTGCCTTCCGTCAACCTGACCTACTGACTCCCCTGGAAACATGGGGAAGGCTGACCCCAGGTGAAGCCTGAGCGCTACCTGGTAAGGAGGTCGAGGACCTGCTGCTTGCGGCTAGGAATGGTGGCGAGAGCTTCCACGATGGTGCAGGCCGCCTGCCGCGCTGCCTGCGTCGCCGGAGTGAAGAGCACCTGTGGGACATGGGAGAGAAGCCCCAGCTCAGGTGACAGCCGGTCTCGCCAGGCCCCAGCAGAGCACAATCCACTGCCACCCTTCAGGAGGTCTCTGGGCACCTCTCCAGGGAAAGGTCAAAGGTGACAACCACCCGCTGATGCCAGATGCAACTGTGGCTGCTCGGGAGCCCGCAATTTCATGGAAAGTTTCTCCCTCAAGGAATCTGGAGAACACACCCAAGATGACTGAACTAGGAAAACAAGCCAGCAAGTACTTTCCTCAGCACAAATTTCCACTAACTATATTCTGGGGATAGCGATATGCTAACTGCTTAGGCCTAACAGTGTCTTCCTCGTTTTATGTATTAATGGACCACAGATGCCCTTAATTACTTTAATCCTTCACAGAGTTCACTAGAAAGAAGAGAGGGAGGGCAGCAGGAGTTAGGGATGAGAGGAGAAGAAAAAGGAGGGTGGCACAGAGGCTTAGTTCTGGTAGGTGGCCAGGGAGGGGAGTGGCAAGCCCACCAGCTTGATGAGAACGGCACAGAAAAATCCGGTCTTGGCCAGTCTACCACACTGGCGGCTGCCGCCAAGAACGTCCCTCTGCTGCAAGCAAAAGCAGAACAGACACGTGGAAGGAGCAGAAATGCGCTGTTTGGCTTCGGGGGCCGGGGCAGCAGGGACAGGGCGGAGGAGGAGGTCACTCACTTGCCGCAGCCAGTTGTTATGGCCCAGCTTGAGATCCAAGGGGGGTGTTCTCTTCCCACGACGACTCAGGAACTGCTTCCACCTCCACACGTACTTCTCAGTCAAATAGAGGTGGCGGAGCTCTGACTTGCTGGGGGACTTCCCATCGCCATCGACCCCTAGGAGGCACAGGGGTGCAGCAAAGAATAAGGAAAAGGAAGTGAAAGAAAGGGGGCAATGCAGGGCTGTCAGGACAGGGCTAAGAGGGTATGTCTTGAAGAGACAAACAGACCTCTGATAGGAAGACATTTCTTCCAGGCTTCATAGGACGCTTTGGGGTCTCTCTTGAGCCACAGCTGGGCCTGGGCATGGATCTCATTGCAGTACGGCTTAACTGTGGTGAGGGCCTCGACAGGGACATCCTGCAATGTGAAAGCCGAACAGGGTGGGGAGCTTCAGAGCACAACTAAAAGCTGGGCTCCAACACAATGGCACGGACGCCCCAGAGGGACATACCCAAAAGGAGATCAGAAGAATCAACATTCCTATCAGTTAGGCCCCAATATGTGTTCCTTTTAAAGCACTTTGGCCCAATTTAGTTAGCAGCAGCATCTCTGCACTGGGCTTATGGTCGCTGCTTTGACTATGCAGGATCAGATGCAGCTGGCTTCCTCCAGACCATCCTACGGCCGCGGACAACAGCTCCTATCCCAAGCCCGACTCCATTTCCTAAACATCAATCTTCAAAGAGTCCCCAAGCGGTCTCCAGAATTTTAAAAGCCATTACTGAGCAGAACGAACATGCACAGTAGAGAGACCCACACAGAACTCTAAGTCAGCCATTCTCAAGCTTTTTGGCCTCGGGACTTGTTTACACTCTTAAATTACTGAGGACCCTAAATAGCTTTTGTACGTGTGGTTCTAGCTATCTAGCAATAATTACCATGTTAAAAATTAAGCATGAGAAATCCTACAATATTTACTAATTCCATCTTAATAAATCCACTACCTATGTACCTAAATGAGAAAATCATCTAAAGGAATGGCACTACTTTATGTTTTTAAAAATTTGCTTAATGACTGCCTTAATAAGACAGCTGGATTCTCCGACCTGCTTCTGTGTTCCAACTGTTGGAAAATGTTGTTTGGGTTAAAGTATGTGAAAAACACCCAACTGCACACAGATACATAGTTAGAAAAGAGAAAACTGTTTTAATAGCCTTCTTATTTAATTGCAGGTTTCCTTCTTTGATACTACTTTCAGCAAGTTCTAAATTCTTAAAGAGCAGCTTTTATGTGAAGACTGAAATCACCAAATAAACTTCCCATAGTCCTTAACACTAAAACTCAATCTTTTACCCATGCATGATTCTGTAGCATGTGCTGGTCATTCAGAAAATACTGGCTCACTGAGTTATGTCAATTCCTCTGGATGTGACAGGCCCACTTCATTCATTTTTCAAGAAAATGTCTCCCAACCACCCGATCCGGAATAACCACAGCCGGCCTGGCACACATTTTCCCAAGCACACAGGGGCTGCATAAGAAAAGCATCTGGCTCAGCCTGCATCTGAAACAATCACTCATGTGCTTCTCAAGACAAGCGCCGCACTTCGGTGGGTGGCAGGAGCACCTCTGTGTCCTTCCACTGTCACCCTGAGTGTTCAAAACATGAGGACCCCCGAGTCAAGATCTACTAATAGCCACTTGGGCTTCAAAGATGCCCTTGAGCCAAAGTGCACAGCAGTGGAAGAGCCCAGCTAGGAAGGTAGCTGGGAGCCACTGCCTTTCCCACCAGGGCCCTGGCAGCCTCGCCCCCTGGTGACCTCACCCCCCGGTGACTGTGCACCATCAACACCAACAGCACCAGACCACAGGGGGAAAACAGGGTCATGGGATAACCTCAGAGATTCCTCATTAGTCTGAGGAACATCCAGGCACCTGGGAGTGCACATTTTGAGAACTGCTGCTTTCTCTAGGCTAAAACTAAACACAGCGTGAACATCGACCCTGGGCTCCAGTGCTTAGAAGGTAAGCAACTCTGAAAATCTGTGCCTCACTCAGGAAAAAGGGAGTAAGTGATGTGCGGATGGGGTTCCTCTTTAATCAAGGACTGATTTTATCTGCTGAGAACGAGCTCTGAAGGGAAATAAACCTCATCAAAGGGAAGGAAGGTGGGAATCCTCAAACCTGCCTTTGTCTAGGAAGACGGGAGCCAAGGAAAATGTAGTCAATTCTTCAGGATCCAGCTTCCTCCCTAGTGCTTACCACTCAGAAGGCAGCCTTCCTGAAACGATGATGACTCTGTTTCTATCAAAGGATTCCATCAGGAAATGGAGGAGTCAAACGGCCCAAGGATCACAAAGGGGTAAGGGACAGAGAGCCTCAGGCATGGCCAAGAGGAAGAATTACGGCAGGTGTTTTCCACAAGCTGGTGCAAGGAGATCAATCTGCGGCTCAGTTATGGTTATTTTAGAATAAAAATTGGGTTTTCTCATTCACTTGCTGATTCGCTGAGTGGCTATCATCTGCTAGGTATTACAGTCTGCCCTGGACATAAAAAAATAGTCCTAAACGGACATCCCTGGATTCAAGGAGCTCACACCAGCCAAGCAGAGAACTGGATCTTCTAGAGAGCCAAGCAGCTCACAGAGAGGGCAGGTCCTACGTAGAGGAGACCGCACGCAGCCACAGCCAGCATTCATTGAGGACTAACATGAGCCAGCATTCAGTGCACGGGACCCGCATCATGTAACTGATTCTTTACAACACTTTAATGTGTTGTGTCTTCGTTTCAGAGCCGGGCAAACTGAGGAGCCTGAGTTAAGAAATTGCCCAAAGTCATAGGCGATTAAACAGGAAGAGCTGAGGTGTGAAATCAAGAAGTCCACTTCAGAGCCTAGGACCTTCACCACTGCGCAATGCCGCACAGGCGAACACACGGGTACAGAAAAGGACACCGTGCTTTCTGGGAGATGGGAGTCCTCCGACATAACTGGAGAGATAGTCCACCAGGAAACCACCCAGTTCTAGGCTCTCGTATTTTCACATTTATCTTACTCCCGACTTTCCTCTGAGAAATCTTCCTTCTAGGGGCGCCTGGGTGGCTCAGTGGGTTAAGCCTCTCTGCCTTCAGCTCAGGTCATGATCTCAGGGTCCTGGGATAGAGCCCCTCATCGGGCTTTCTGCTCAGTGGGGAGCCTACTTCCCCCTCTCTCTCTCTGCCTGCCTCTGCCTACTTGTGATCTCTAACAAATAAATAAATAAAATCTTAAAAAAAAAAAAATCTTCCTTCTAGAAAATCCCAACTCCTGTCTGCTGAACTATGGTAAAGGAAGCACTGGTGCCCTGCCACGGGCAGGCTGAGTGCAGAGTAAGGCAGACCTTTACGAGGCAGACACGGTGCTGGCCAGAGCGGGAGGGGGCTACCGTCCTGCCCTGCCCTCTGTGATCCCCTGCCCAATACCTTGTTCTTCTTGCTGGTTGGAGCAGGTGGTTTAATCAGCTTCTGCAAGATCCGCAGGCACATGAGGGTGATATTCTCCACAACCACGGGAGTCTTTATGTTCACGGCCATGAGGAAAAGGCTGAGAGCTAGGGATGGGAAGGACAGGCCAAGTTGTGGTCACAGGGCACCCTGCACCTGGCTCCAGCAAGGCTGTGCGTGGCGGCTGCCCCACCCTGCCACCTCTGTAGCTAGGACTGTTACCCAAAGCCCCAATCCCTCTCTGAAAAGCCCCTAACCAGAGGTGGCCCAAGCTCACCACAGCGTAAGCGGAGTTCCCAGCAGCTGTCCTCCTTCGAGATGGAATCTGTCAGCAACAGCATTTCATACTGAAGGCTGCTTGCCTAGAAGGCCAAAGGAAGGAGACATGAGAAGAGGAAGGTCTGCAGGTGAGACTCAGGACTGGGGCTTAAGTCCAAGCTTTGTTCAGGGGACTTGGATTGAAGATGTCTGGTATCCGGTGGCACCATCAGAAAGAGAAAGGAAATGGGTGCCTGGGCGGCTCAGTCAATTAAGCGTCTGCCTTTGGCTCAGGTCATTATCCCATGGTCCTGAGATCAAGTCTCACATCAGACTCCCTGCTCAGTGGGGAGTCTGATTCTCCTTCTACCTACCCTCCCCTGCTTATGATATCTCTCTCCCTATCTCTCTCAAATACATAGATCTTTAAAAAAAAAAATCTTAAGAAAAAGAGAAAAGAGGAGTGGAGACCCCTGTCCTCCATCTGGCCAACCACTCATTCCTCCTCTCCCTCTGGGGCTGGCTGTGACCTGGGACAGTCATGCTAAGGTGAGAGCTCTGCAGACTGCTGCTCCTTCCCTCCCCAAACACCCCAGGGAGACTCCTGGAAAGAAAGCAAGGGAATGCAGAAAGAGAAAGAGGAAAAGAGTCAAAGGGCAGTTATCCTGCTCACCAGATCAGGATTGGCCCAGTGGCCCTTCAAGGCAGTGGAGACTTTGCCAATAATCAAGTCGTTCATTTGCTGGGTGGCTTCTGGATTGTCTCTGGAGAAGCAAAGAAACAGAAGTCCTGTTATCTACCACTGGCTGTGTCCCTCCTTCCCACCTGAAGGAGCACAGAGAAAAGGCACTCAATGCCCAGGGTTGCCTGGCCTCCCCAAGGGCCTGACCACAAGACTGGCCCCACAAGACACGGGTCTGTAACAGAGTGCCCATCACAGCTGCCTTTCCCACAGCTGTCACTGAGGGGAGAGCAGCACCAGCATCCAGGAAAGTTCCTCCCTGTGCACAGCCCAGGCTACAGAGCCCTCAGGTGCTACACCGAATCCTCCAACCTCCTTATCTTACAGTGTCCCGCCAGGATGGGTCACAACACTTTCCTCATCTTCTCCATCTGCCTCCAATTTATCTCCCACAAGATACCCATACTTCCCACCGACACCCCACTATAATGACATCTATATTAGTCCTGACAAGGTCAAGTGTACCAGATCACGCTCTTGTTTCCTACCCCATTTTGAATAAAATCCCAAGTCCTTACAGTGGCCTAGATCACCCAGGACCTGGCCCCCAGCGACTCCTGGTTCTCCTGCCCGTTTCCTGTGCGGGGCCTTCACTCCACCTACATGGGCCTCTGGCAGCTCCTGCTCCGTCCCTGGCAGAGCCCTGCCTCTTGCTCTTGCACATGATGTGCCCTATGTGCACAGCCACAGCTGAGACATCTGCATGGCTTGTCCCCTACTGCATGCACGCCTCCTCAAGCATCACCCCTCAGAGGTCTTCCCCGACCCTCTTCTCCCAGAAGCAATCCCTGCCGTGGTCAGGGGCACCACCCCAGCTGTGCCTCTCTCCACAAGCCAATCTCCTGACAGACACCAGACTGTGCAAGTGTGCTTCTGCAGTTCTCCCCACCTGGACTGTGGGCTCCAGGAAGCAGGGACTCCACCCCATTTACTACTGCACACTCAGAGTCCAGAACAGTGCCTGGCATTCAGCAGATGCTCAAAAAAGCCCCGCTATGTGAGTGACTAAGACAGCAAGAAATGGTTACTGATCACTTAATGTGTTCCAGAACTTATGCCACACTCCGTAAATCCAGCTCTGGTGACTGCACTGGCACATAATAAGTACTCAACAATACGAGTTACTGCGCATAGGAATTACTCCATTCCACCCTTACCACAAGCCTTTAAGGCATTTACGACCATCAGTATCTTTCAGACGAGGAAAATCTCAGCTCAGAGAAGTTAGCTAAGGTGTCCAAGGCACAGAGCATCAGACACTGAGCCTAAGCTTCATCTCTAGGCTCCGCTGTTCCACTGGCCTCTTCCATGTGAATGTGGAGTCCAAGTACCTGATCACTCCCATCTCCTCTCTCACCAGAGCCCAGAGACTATTCAGAGAACCTCACCAGAACCAAAAAAGTACAAGGCAAATATTCTATTTACAAGGAAACCTGGTCTCAAATGCTCACGGAGTTCACTCACCCAGACCTTGGGCATCTCTCCCTCTCCCTCCCTCATAAGTGGCGGCCTGTCCGGCAGTGACAAATGCCACACTTTGCGCCCCTAAGCTCCTAGGGTCACTGCCACCACCCACCCCCCAAGCTAGCAGGGGTTACTGGGCCCACAATCCTGATGCAGACTCTGACCGAGTTAGCAGGCACATGAGCTGGCGGACCTCCTCCCTCATGGCCGCAGAGCCTCGGCGAAGATTGTAATCAAAGAGCTCCCGGATGAGGCCCTGGGAGACGAGGATGTGCCTCAGGGCTGGATTGGTGGCCAGGGCTCGGAGCAGCGTGATACAATGTTCTGTGACGGCTGAGGCGCAGCCGTAGCACTTGGTGGAGGATGTGTGGCCACAGCCCAGGACAGATAAGGCGCGGTACTGGCTGGCAGTGAAGGTGGGCTGCACAGAGGTTCGGGATGACTTGGTGGCTGCTTCCCTCTGCTGCAGGTCATATTCCAACAACTCTTTGCGTGAAGCAAAGACTTTCTAATGATTAAAAAAAAAAAAAAAAAAGGATAAAAGAAAAACAAATCAGCAATTAAAAGAAGGAAGAAGAAAAAGTGAACTGGAAGTCAGCTTTGGTATGAAAAACCACTTTATATGCAATATTTAATTTAACCTTTCTGATGACCCCACCAATTGGATACTTCATCGTCATTTTACACAGCAGGAAGCTGAGGCTTAAGAGGGCTGGTTTGCCTAAGGCAAGTGGCAGAGGCAGAAAGCCCCTGATCACAGGCACATGTCCTTAACTCCCATGCAATGCTGTCTCATAACAAACATGAAGATCAGAGATGCAAGCCCATGCAGCAAAGGCAATTCTGGGGAGCAAGGACCCAGAAGAAGGCTTGTCTGCGGCCAGCTTCCTGTCCCACGGAGATTAGGTCGGTAACACGCCACTGGCTGCCCGGCCCACCCTCGTTGACTGGCACTGGTGTGCCCTCCCCTTCCAGCCTACAAACATGGCTTATCAGAAAAAGAGGGAACAGAACCCTAACACCCTGTTTTTTAAAACTAGCAAGCTCTCTACTAAAAGATGGGTTGTGAACGGGTCAAGGAAACCACATCTCTAATAATCTGTTATCCTCATGTCTCTGCCAAGCATCGAAACTAGAGTGGGAGAGAAGTTATATGGTGCAACCACCCAGAGCCTGCCTTTCCAGCCAATCGGACAAGGGTTGAAACCCAAGACTCCAGCTGCTGCAGAGGGGCAAGAGGACAGCTCTGAAAACAGCGTGGGGAATGCTCAACAGAACACTCTAGAGTAGCTCCCATTTCTCTACCTGGATGATTTTGGAGAGCTCATCGAAAGAGTTCTTGCAATCTCCACAATACTCCTGAGCCAGCTGCAGGATATACCGATTCACACTGGCTGAAGTGGAGCTGATGCCCCCGGCCGTCCCCGAGTCGTCCTGCAACCCAAGAAGCATGCTGTGAGTCTCCTGCTTCTGAGTCCTCTCCACCTCTCCACCTGCCCCTCTAGCTTGGGGTTACCTGCGGTTTTTCAGGGGCTGCCTCGTTCACTTTGCAGAGCAGGTTCTCCAGCTGTGGCCGGTGTCCCATCAGCTGGTGATACACTCGGTCAGCTTTGTCCAGAAGTGTATTAATGTTGGAAACCGCCTGGCAGAAAAAGACAGGGGCACGTGTGAAGGCTTCTCCTTGAGTGATCCCAATTGCTAACCATTTCCTGAAATACTTCCCACAGGTCAGGTGCTACGTTTCACACATCCATTACTTCTATCCCACACAATAATCCACAGTGTTCGTATGTTATTTGTAATAACACACAACGTACTGTATAACACAGCATACACGTAAGTATGCAATGCTTAGAGAAATCACTGAAGCTTGGTCACACACCACTAAAAGGCACAGCTGGAACTGGAACTTTTGTCCTTCTGACTCCACAGCTAAATGCTGTCCTGCTTCCCATGCTGCTTCTAGCAGCAATCCCAAAAGCTCCCTTTTTTTTTTTTTTTTTTAAGATTTTATTTGACAGAGAGAGTGGGCAGAGAGACAGGTAGAGAGAGAGAAGGAAGCAGGCTCCCCGATGAGCAGAGAGCCTGATGCGGGGCTCGATCCCAGGACTCTAGGATCATGACCTGAGCCAAAGGCAGAGGCTTTAACCCACTGAGCCACCCAGGTGCCCCAAAAAACTCCCCACTTTTGAATGCCACCTAATCCCCAGTCCCACCACACCACACAGACTAAGAAGCAGCCCCCAGATAAGCAGACACTGAGGAAAGGCCAACAGCTGTAACAGGAGACATCTGCAGAACTAATGCAAGGCACTCATCTGACTTCTACCTTTCCAAATCTGAAGTCATTTGCCCCTGCAGACATCCTAGTTCATTCCCAACCCACACTTCTCTGAAGTGCTACACAAAGCACATGCTCCAACATGCCCTCTGCCATTATTTGCTAACCCCCAAAAGCTGGGCCCTGAAGAGAGCTGAGTTGAGGAAGACTCAGGAGAGAAGAAAAGCATACTACCCTCCACCGGCCCTGCTGCCCCAAGCTCACATTAAAGACACTGCCCTGAGTCTAGGTCGGATCCAGCCTCACCTTCTTCCGGTCTTCTTCATTCTCAATGGGATCCACTGCACAGCAAGGCTTCGCATAGAGCATAAAGTCGAAGCGAGCGTATTTACAGAATCCACAGGCATTGCAGAGGAAGGGATCCTTTTCGTCATAGTTGATAGACCTGAAAAACCAAAGTGTTTGAGTCAGGGGGGCAGCAGAGGTTGGGGTGGGGGAGGGTGACTATGAGTGCCACACACATTCTCTGGAACTGTATTGGGATGACAAGAGGCAAGGGGGACTCACACAACCAGGTAACAAGAAAAGACGACCTGGAACTAAACCGAGGGACACCCCGCCACTCCCAGACCACCATAGGACGGACGTGTGCATAATTCTTTTGGCCCCACCTTCACGCCTTGGACTCCACAGACCCCTAACCCTCTAATTATGATGAGGGCGGCAGACACTGAAACTGCCCACACTGAGACTCTTACAGGACATACAGGAAACATACGTGGCCCTGGCCGGGGCACCACTCCCTCCCTCACCTGCACTTGTGACACTGGTAGACATTCTCTCCACAGTTGCCACAGACCCCCGGGTTGGCAGGGACAGAGGCGCTGCAGCGCGGGCACTGTAGGGTCTCTGTGGAGGCCTGGTAGTTCTCATAGAAGTCCGCAAACTCAATCATCAGGTTGGAGGCCACAATGGGCAGGGGCAGATCGATCTTCACCTCTGTCTGCCCAGGGGTCAGTTGAACTTTCTTGGCCTTGTGCCAGCGGGCCGGCCTAGAAGAGATAGTGGCAGCTAGAGGGGCAAGGACCTAAGAGCCATTCACGTGCCCCTCCACGAGGGTGGTCTGAGGAGACGAAGAGCAAGACTGTCCTCGTGCGTTCTCCTAAGGCAGTGAAATGGTTCCTCTAAGAAAAGGAGATCTGGCAAGTAATAGCAACCTAATTTCTAAAATCATTCTCTATAAAAAAGGATGTAACACAAGTGCTTTAAGATCATATATAAGATAATTTTTCAGATTCTAGAAAAACAACGAAGTCTATATCAAGGGAAGACATTACTCTAAAAGTATGCCGCCCTGACGCTTATAATTCTAAGAGGTGCCTTGTACCATGTGCCACATGGAGGCAGAAAAAGAAAAGGCATGTAATCACTTAGAATAATTACGGTAATTACAAATAGCATTTATTGGCCACTTACTGTGTGCTAGGTCTGTTCTCAGCACTGTACATACACCAAACGCAATCTAATCCATAAAACAATACCCCTGAGAATGGGCTGATCTCCACTTTACAGTTAAAGAAGCCAAGGCTGCACAGCTTCTCCTATGTCAAGAGACATGGGTAGTAGAGCTGGGATGCAGAGTCAGAGTTTTACCAGCTGCTGGGCTGACTCTATGCAAGAGAAAATTAAATCTTCCTCCTCCTCCAGAAGGGAATGGGTTATCCCAATGAGCAGCTTCTACCTGCAGATCACCAATGTGAACCGCTCTGCAAAGGAAGAAAGCTTCCAGCAGGAAGAGTTCCATTTGCTGATGTGGAACTCTAGCTATATTCTGCCTCTCGGAATAATACCAACACCTCCGCTCCGTGCAGAACAGCGCCTTACTATTCAAGCAGCACCTCCCCACATCCTCTAGCCGACAGCAATGCCTGAGATTTCAACAAGAGCAGTCTCCAGAAGTCAACACTCTACCCCGTGTTAGCACCTTCTCTGGCCCACATACAGTGTGCCCCCATTCAGGCACCGGGATACATGAGCTAGAAAGATCCAACACTGGCAGATACAGAGGAAACGTGCCATGCAGAAATGGAAGGACTGTGTGCTAGAGAAGCTTCCTGATACTGCCCGTGCTGTGAGCAAACAGCATCTTAACCCAAGAAATGACAACTACTTCCCAACACAGGTGTTACATAAAACTAGAACTGTCCTAGGGACACCTGGGTGGCTCAGTTGGTTGGACGACTGCCTTCGGCTCAGGTCATGATCCCGGAGACCCGGGATCGAGTCCCGCATCGGGCTCCCAGCTCCACGGGGAGTCTGCTTCTCCCTCTGACCTTCTCCTCGCTCATGCTCTCTCACTGCCTCTCTCTCAAATAAATAAATAAAATCTTTAAAAAAAAAAACAAAAACAAAAACAAAAAACTAGAACTGTCCTAATTAACATGGGTAGGAAAAGCCTGAAGTCCCCACTCAGCTTCCCCTCCTGAGACAGGCTGCTGAATTGCTTCCTTAGACACCACAGGCTCCACTGGACAGGATTTTAAAAGAACCTTTGTCAACACCCTTAGGAACTATGTTTCACTTCAGTCCCTAGCCAGGACTCCAGTGGGTAAGAGGACATACCAGGCCTCTCTCTAGGGACATGCTGCTTCACCTGAGTACAGCCATCAAAGCCAACAATTGGTGTTAAGCCTGACAAGATGCCCCTCCCCAAGTCTGAAAAGCCCATACTTGTTTTTCAACTCCACGATAGCCTGCACGGTTCGGTTGTTGTAATAGAGGTTGATGGTCCGCACCATCTTTGTCCGTTTCAGATCTCCAATCTTCACCGTCACTTTGCTGATGGTGTGGCTGCCGATGAGCTTCACAACCTGCTGGGTGGTGGTGTACCGTGTGTCCACTTTAACGGAAGACAGCTTGATATACTACACATGGGAGTAACACACAAAAACTGTATCAGTTCAAAGCCACTGGTTCATCCTGCCTCCTTCAAAACTGATCACTGTAGCCCACTCTTCATCCATGGATGAAGTTTCTATTCAAGGTGGTAAGTGTGGCAGGTAAGCATTCATACCACCGGTCACTGAACACCTATGTGGCTACACACAACCTCCAAAAACAAGAAACCCACGGGCCCTCCAAGCCTCATGATCACCCAGGTTAAAGACGGCACTTACACAAAACGGCACCTCTGGATTATTACACACCAGGCAGGGATCGCTCTCCAGGTAATAGCCATCAAATTCCACTAAGCCAGACAAGGTGCTAAGGAAGAAACCAGTCTCAGCATAAGGAAATCTTCATCTTAGAAAGCACTGAGCTTCACAAAGAAGCCACAAATGAGCCACGACTCAACATTCCCTAAAGCGAGCCCCACCCTAGTAAGAACACAGGGGAAAGTAAGAAATCCCAACAGGGCCTTGAAGTCAAAGGAAGAGAATTTCAACCAATCAACCCTTGATGTTTCCTATTTCTGAGCTGTTCTAAGGCCAGAGGAATCCTAAAAAATGACATTAAAATTTGACTCCAAGAAATTTTACAATTAAATTTACTAAACATCTTTCAATTGTATACTTAAAATAGGTGAATTTTGTGGTATATAAATTATGCCTCAATGAACTTTAGAGGAAAAAAAAAAGAACAGTCATCATTAAACCAGGGAAATAAGTTTTTTTTCAATTTAGCCATTTTCTGTAAACCTATCTTACCTGACTTAGATACTTGAAAATCCGAGGCATTCTCAAATGACTGCATACCAAAACCTCAATCAGCAGTTATATTTTGAGTACCCTGTGCGTGCAATGCCCCAGCTATGAGGGAGGGATTCAAAGACCAAGCAGAGAGAGGTATATCGATTCTTGGGTAAGAGAAAACTGATGTGGAGATAGCAACTGGGACTGTTAATGGAGCTTCAAATAGGGACAAAGCAGAACAAGCTCACTTGTAGATGTTGGAGTTGGGATGGTTGGTAAGAATATGGTTCTGGGTCCGCAGAATCTCCACAGCCTTCTGTGAATATTCTTTCAACTGAAACAGAAGTCAATAAAGAACACATTAAAGCCCAAGGAAAAGTCTTATTGGAAAAGACTTTGGTCTTCTGCTGTCTCACTGATAGTGCCCAAGACGACCCCACCAGAGTCAGACATGGCTGGGCCTAACTCCTACAACTTTCTACAATCTTTGTGACAGCCATCTTTTCAGACCCTGTGGATGAAGGTAATTTTTATTCCCATGCAGAAGTAATGAAATGGTTATCCCGTTGGCAGAGGCATTTTTAGGGATGTCGTCAGGGCTGCCAGGAAAACCAGGGGGATACCTTCTTTTCTAAAGCAACTATAATGGGCTGTATTATCCTCCCCACCTGATCTCCTGTTGGCTAAGGCAAATTCAGCCCGTACTTAGTTGTGTGTGTCATCTGTGTGGGACACATGGTAGCTGTGCTTAAGATCCATCTCAAGAGATTTCACATGGGTACCCCCTATGCAGGTTGGTCACGATGTCCCTAACTCAAGAGAAAAAAGGTCAAATACAGCAAGTTAGCCCCTCTAACCACATATCAGCTGTTACCTTCTTCTCCGTTTGTGGGGTTTTCAAGGAGAAATAGCCTAGCAGGTCCACAAACTGGGCAGCCTTACGACCGTAGGCTGGGAGTTCTGGCCATATGGACCACATCAGATCTAGCAGGAGTTCCTGTTGAGATTTGCTAGAGTTTCTGTAGATAAAGGACAGTGCATGTTACCAAGCAGAAAACCCTGAGGTTCCTTTTATTAATCAACAAGGCCCAGGTATTGCTTCCATAAATATGTCTACCTCCCCACAGCGAGGGTTTAAGTTCGAATCATTTTGCACTCTTTGACAGCAGATCCTAACAGGTGTAGCTCAGTCCCTTCCTATCTTCAGAAGGTGGCCTAAAGAGTCAAGCCTGGCCACTTTACAAACTTTTAAACATAGCCCTCTCGGGGAGTAAGTGATCATGTCTTACTTATGATGTCAGTTTAATGGCTAAATGCAGATAACCAGATGAAGACATATGTAAGTCAAGGGGATCCAGGCTGATGCAAATACGGGCACCGTGACCGTGACTGTGTAACACAACGCAAGACAGAACTACATCAACCACTCGTCTCCTGGACCCATGCAGACCATCAAAACTTAGCCCAGGACCCTACCTGTAGATGTGCAGGGTCAGACAGTGGGCCTGCCAACGCACCGAGGAAGAATTGGACTCTAACAGGAAGCAACGCAGAAACTGAACCAAGGTCTCCTTATCTGCAAATTTGTTCAGCTGGTTCACCAGAGCTGTGCACAGCTGGTCCTCCTGGCTGCCCGAGCTCTCACCTGCAAGATCATGGAAGACCTGAGGACTGGAGAGCAAGAAGCAGGCTCTACGGTCTTAGAGCCAGTGCCACCAGATGGAGAGCGAGGGAATCTAAGAGTTGAGAGTTTAGTTTCTTCAACTAAATGGTTCCAATTTGAAAACAACTTTTACTGGTTTATTGTAACAAGGCCAGCCCCATATGAGACATCCAACAATAACGCTACCAAAAAAGCACAGGAAAAAGTGCTGACACAGGCCTAACACTGAGCACACGCACAGCCACCCTGGAGGGACACGGAGCATGTGCACAGCTACCCTGGAGGAGGCATTTCCTTTCAGAGGTTTGCTACCCAAAACAGCTAGCAAAATAATTAATTGGGAAAAGGTAAACCATCTCCACTGCTCTCCACCCTGATCACCCATCCTAGGCCTCCAAGGACCATGAAAAGCGGTGAAGCAGAAAAGGCTTGTGCCTTTCTGATAATAAGGAATCAGCTAAAACAGCTTCCACATGCAGAGCATTTAAGAGTTTACAAGGCACGTCTGCAAGCATCATTTGATACTGACAACCTCTCCACGCAGCCAGTGTCATTTATTTCACGGGAAAACAAACTTGGCTTACTAGTACACTTTGACCATTCCTTGGGATGGGAAGCCACATGTTCAAGGTGTAACTGACAAGGACACGAAAACTAGACACTGGAGAGCATGAGAATTATAGGTCCTAGTAAATCGGAATAAAAGCCCTTTCTGGGGGCACCTGGGTGGCTCAGCGGGCTAAAGCCTCTGCCTGTGGCTCAGGTCATGATCTCGGGGTCCTGGAATGGAGCCCCACATCGGGCTCTCTGCTCGGCGGGGAGCCTGCTTCCCCCTCTCTCTCTGCCTGCCTCTCTGCCTACTTGTGATCTGTCTGCAAAAATAAAAATAAAAAAATAAATTAAAAAGCCCTTTCTAAAGAGAAGCATAAACCATGTGATCCAAGAGAAATCAGAACACCTCGCCCAGGTCACCAAGACAAGAGAGTGACGCTTACCCTCTTTCTCCTTTTCCTTTTCTTCTTTCTTGCTCTTCTTTGTGGAGGACTTGGACTGTGTCGTGGCCTGTCCAGAGCTGGCAGCCACAGGCGCTGCAGAGGAGGAGGCACTCGAGGAGCCGGCCGAGGCCGCCAGGGCGGCGAGGACTTTGCTGCCACATAGGGCACAGGAAAGCAGCTGCAGCAGCACCGGGGACACCCCCTCGTCCACCAGGAAGCTGACTTGGAGGAGGAAGTACAGGACAGCTGCAGGCAGAGGAGATGGGGGCTCAGCTCAGACACAAACGCACTGGATGGACACGTCGCAGGAGCTGTATCTGCCCGTGGCCAGGACTGCTCCCCTCCCCACCAGCTTGTACTCTGAGTCTTCTCTGCCAGATATTGCCCAAAACTCCCACCCTCTGTAGAAATGAGCTGGTAAACATCCTAACAGCTACCTAAGGATCGGCTCCCAGCCTCCACTTCTTCAACTAAGATGATTCTCTAGACTCCACAGGTTCCTCTTTAGCTTTCACTCCACAGTCTGGAGGTCAGCGACTCCTATTGTACCCCCATAGCACCCCACATTTTATCTATGACCCTTATCGCTCTGAAGTTCTGACTTGTCCTCTCAGCTGAACAAGAGTTCTATCTAAGAACTTGAGAGTTCTCAGTTCTTAGTGTCTCGCTCATAGCCTCATCTCTGGTCTCCAGTTCAGTGCTTGGCACAGGGCAGGCCTCAATAAACAGTTCTCAAAGAGACGAATGAATGATCAACAGCCACCAAAAGTCGCTGCACTGCTTACAGTCGTCTTTGATGCAGAATTTCTGCCAGTTGACGGTTCGCTGGGCAGCAATCTCGGCACAAGCCTTCAGGTGCTCCATCTGAAATGGAAACCGACCTCCACAACTGAGTAGAGCCACCAAGCAGCCTGCACCTACCACACCTGCTGCCTTGAGGGGTCTGTGCAAGGCTGCTGATCCAGTGCCCCGGGGAACCTGGGACCAAGGCCCCACACTGTCGCTCTTACTGAGCCTCCTCCATTCAGCTCCTACCACACAAATGCCCTTTGTTTGCAGGGGCCCGTCACACCACTCAGTAAAGCAGCAGAAAAGATAGACCACGACAGGAAACTACAATCCAGTTTACTTTTGTCTTTTCTTTCCTTCCTCCCCTCTCAGTTTACTTTTTTCTTGTGAAAGCACAATAGCAAGGACACTAGTTTAAGAGAATACCAAAGACATTCTCACCTAGAGGCTTCCATGCAATATACTGTTTGCTTCCCCGAAGTCCAATTTACTTTCAGACCCATCGTTTCTTTAGTATTCAAGGGCAAAAATCAGAGGTTGGCAAATTCCAGGTCAATCCTGCCCATATGAGCCAATGACACAGGTAAGAAGCCCAAACCACTCCTCCTCATAATGGAAGTACCACTATGAGGTGGGAACGGGAATGGTGAGGGGGAAATCACAGACCCTGAAGCCAACTACACTTAATATGCAGCATTACAGACCCACCCTGAGCTCGACTGTGGCTGTGATGTTCTCTGAATATATAAAAGCCCTGTATTCCTCCAGCCTACCTCCCTGAGCCGCATCACATGAGGCTCCCTGCCCCACCATCCCCCTCGCCACTCGTACCAGGCTGATGAGTGTGTCATACTGCAAGGCAGAGCCTGAGCTGGCTGTAACCACACTTGCCCGGAGGAATATCCCCTGTTCCTCCAGCAGCTTCTTGATCCCACGCACGTGGGAGTCCAGCGTGTGCAAATCCCGGAGCTGGCGGTACTTCTCCTTTGACCCACAGATGAAGAGCAGAAGTTTGCGGACTTGACGGCGCACAAATGGGGTTTGCTGGATCATCAGGTACTTAAGAGGAAAGGTAACACAGAGAGTCAATGACTCAGGAACTGTGTCAGCAGCAGTGACCTGGGTTTTCTTGAACTTTTGCTAGAAACTTGTAAGAAACACACACCAAGATATTTCCTCATAGCCAAGATAGACTCTAGTGAATTCAGTACTCCTTACAGAGTGGACAGGAAAAAGAAAACTGTCAAAGAGGGGAAAATAGCAATATTCCCGCTGCCCTCCTGGAAGTCCTTTGGAATCTACAAGGAAGCTGACCTCCACTCCAGCCCACCCAGAATGAAATGGTCAGGAAAACATCTTCAAAATCTTTCAGGTCAAAGAAGTGGGGAAAAGGTTAGGTTGTTGTTCCATCTATACAACCCAAAATGGTTATTTGGGGCTTGCTAACATGTCAGTCTTCCCAGACTAAATCTTGAGCTCGCTGTGATGGCATGATGGCAGCTGCAAGCTACCGTCCCTCAGCTACCTCCAACCTCCCCCACCAACCCCGGCCACACACTGCTCTGCGATGGCGGGCTGAAAAGTGCACTAACTACACTGCTTCTCTGCCAGCTGGCTCCCTATCAGGTCCTGCCAAGAGGGAACAAAAAGGGACACCAGAGAGCCCAAGAAAAAACACTGGCTCCTTCCTGTCTGCCTGTTACCCTGACAGCAGCCCTTCATTCTGGCAGCCTCCATCAGCACTCCAGTATTCAAGGACAAACCAACTACAGTTGGTTCTAATCATCAGCTTTTTTCCATACTTCCAGAATCAACCGCATGACATCCCCTCAGAGTTCCTGGGGTATCAGAAGCAGCACCCCCTCCTCAGGTCCACCAGGCCGACTCCTCTTCAGACACAGGTCTGCTGGCGGCTGCTGCCTGCAGCTATGGTCTCTGTGTTACCTCAACATTCCCTGTTTTTCTTTTCGGTTCCTTAGTGGCCGTTCAGCCAACTCCCTATGTTAAAATCTCTCTGTAATTTAACTAGTATATTTTCTGTTTTCCAGACAGGATCCAAATTATTAAACTCATCCCTTACCATCATATACAGAAACAGTCAAACGTACAGAATGAGAAACTAAAGCCATGGCTTGTTCTGACAGCCATCTTCCACAGCTTCGCCACATAGCTCACCTGGAGCAAGACCTACATGGCTTGAGTGGCGCTGCTAGGGGAAATGCTTCCTGACAGTGAGGACGGAAGGGGGCCATAAAGGCCATCAGAGCCAGGGTGCCTCAGTTGGTTAAGTGTCTGCCTTTGGCTCAAGGTCATTATCCTGGGGTCCTGGGATCGAGCCCACTTCTCCCTCTCCTCCTCACCCCACCCCCCGTGCTTACATCCACATGAGCTCTTAAATAAATAAATAAAATCTTAAAAAAAAGAAAAAGGAAAGGAAAAAAAGGCAGTCACAGCAATGTCCTCTCCTTGATTGGCACATTGCCTGGGCTTCACTTACCTCTGAGAGAAAGTAAAACCATGAATGATCAAAGACAGGAGGTGGGATTCGGGAGTTCGTATCAGCAATCTTCTTGATTTGGTAAGGAAGCCTCAGGACCATCTCTGTCAGAAGCTGAGTATAGGCCTCAAACACATCAGCAGCATGACCCTAGGGGAAGAACATCTGTGTAAGAACCTGTGACGGACAGTTGTCCACGACCACAGTCAGGAAAAGGGCTGGCTTACTGCTCATTAGGCACAGCTTACACCAGAGCTGTAAACAGTATCTTTCAAAGCTGAAGCCATCACTGCTCGACAGCTTGGTTTAAACCCAGCAAGGCCCCAGGCTCTAGGACACAGACCTCACTTGTCTCAAAAGTCCCAAAATTACACTCTGGGTTTTGCCCCTGGGCTGACTATACTTTGCTTACACAAAAATTAAACTTCTAATGGGAAAAACAGTGGCAGTGAAAGATTTCTGACTTCCTGTGAGAGATGCAGTCTATTCCCTAGAACCAAAACCTTCTAGGATATCAAGAGACATTAAATAAACTGGGTGGCTCAGTCAGTTGAGTAGCCAACTCTGGATTTCAGGTCAGGTCATGATCTGAGGGTCCTGGAATAAAGCCCCACCTCAGGCTCTACATTCAGTGGGGAGTCTGCTTGAAGATTCTCCCTCTCTCTCTGCCCCTCCCCTCACCCGCATGCATGCATGCATGTGTGCACGCATGTGCTCACTCTTTCTGAAATAAATCAATCTTATAAAAAGAAAGCAACCAACCAACCAACCAAGGCAGGCCAGGATCACTTAATGCAGAGCCCACAGAGGAGGGGGAGCTGAGGGGTGTGAGGACGGTGGAAGCAGCAGCTATCCTACAGGCCACATGGTCACCCAGGAAGAGCCTACAAGAATTTGGGGCACAACGTGTCTCACGTATTCAACCACCAGTTACTCATCGGGTCTTTGCCAAGCAACTAGGGGTGCAAACAAGGGGAAGACGCCACGTGTGCACAGGGCACTCTGGGGACCGAGGGTAAGACCATCTCGATCTGACCTGCTAGCAGGAAGTACATGTTGGGGAGGTTTTTCCCAGGACCCAGTGTGTGAGCCAGGTCTTGAAAGACTAGGAATTAACTCAGAGGGGAAGGAAGCGATGCAGAGGGAGAGCAGCTCAGGAGGACAGGAAACAGGAAGGCAGTGTGCCGCATCTGGGGCAAGGCACAGGACAGGGGCGGATGCCGGGGGCAGTAGTGACACAGCTACAGAGTTAAGTTCCTAGCTGGGGTACTCAAAGAACTTTTTAGCCTAACAGTTCTAGAAAACTAGCAAAAAGTTAAGAAAAGAGAAGAACATGATGAGATTCACATTTTACGCCTGTTCTATCCGTGTCACAGTCAAAGCAGTTGGGAGCGTGCCGCGAGGAGCACTTGTGCCGCTGCCCAGACACAAATGTGCAGAAAAGGCACTGATGATGGATGTGGACAGGCCCTGGTGCGCTCAGCGCTGGCTTTCCTGCGTCAGGTCAGCCAGTGCTCACAACGACCCTATACAGCAAACCCCGTGTGGAGCCTTGGTTTCCAGGTGTGCAAACCGAACAGGCGCACGAAAGCTGCACATAACTTGTCCGAGCTTCCCAGCTGGTAAGCGGGAATGCTTGTTCCCAAACTCACCTGATCAGAAAGCCCATCTTCTAAACTAGCTCCCTCAACAGCCTCTGACGACAGCAGGGGGAGTTCCTGACACACACACGTGATCCACCTGTGACATTACCCTGCTCCCCTTTTTCTAAGGAACTTAACATGAAAGGACAGGTCTATCTGATTTCATTCGGTTCCTCTGCTTTACACAGTCAGGAGTCCGAACCCCAGCAGAAGGGCGGGAGAAGTGGTTACTCACTAAACGGCACCAAGATCAAAGCCCCCCAGGGCCTGTGGTCTGCCTCCGGCAGTTCCTTGCCCTGGCTCCTTCAGCCCTCCTCACAGAGCGCAAGGAGAGTGCTCTGGAGGAGCAGGAGCGGTCCTTCGTCTGGGGAAAGGCCTCACCTTCACATACTGGCGGAGGAAGAACGGGCTCATGTCCGGCGGGGATGAAGTGGTGTGTGGTCTTAGCAGCTGGCTGGTGGCCACCGGCTCCTCGTCGTTCTGCTGGCTCTTCCAGTACTCCAGCAGTGATTTGAGCACGTGCAGGCAGTAGTCCACAGCGCCGGAGCTCAGCAGGGCTGCTGCTGTGGCGCTGGATATGAGGGAAGACGACTGGGGGAAACAGGAAGGGGGGCAGAAGGGCTTGTAAGACCTCTGGGGGCAGGGGTAGGAAACCCACTAGTGACAGTCTCAGACTGGGCCGTTGGGGGAGGGAGCTCGTCTCTTGAGTTAGAAGTCCTCTGACTAACTCAAACACTCCCCATCTCTTTCCAACGATGGCATGTTAGGAACCAACCAACCCCAGGTCCCGGCTCTACTCGCCCACACACACATTCTAGAGGCCAAGGGGGTCAAGGACTGGATACCTTTCCCCTGGGAGGGGCAGGTTTTCTTCTTCCCTGGGCAACCAGAAAAGAAGCCCATTTCAAGGAGAGAGAAAACTTTCTACTCCAAGCACTTTTTAGCAACCCCACCCTCCAGATAGGGGCTCTCCCCACCAAACCAGCTTCTAAAGGAGATAGGGTAAGTGATCCCATGAATAAAAAAGCAGGAGAAAATCCACTGTAAATAAAACCATTAGGAGAGCCTTGCCAATCCCCACAAACCCCACAGCTCATAAGCTCATTAAGATTGGATGCAGTCCAGCCTCCATTTCTACCTTCTCTGCTTTGTGTTAATCTCCTTTCCACCACACACACACTGTTTTCTCTCTGCTTTATTTCCATACCTTAGAGCAACACACAGTAGGGGAATCCTCTTAGCCACCCTGCGCCTGGCAGAACAGTCCCCTCTTTTCAATAATGGAACTTCCAAACCCTGTAACCCCTCCAATGGAGGGATTGCTGGCAAAGATCAGGGCTTGGAAGAGATTCTGGAAAAGGTGGTGGCTCTGCTCTTAAAGAAGTGACAGCTTAGACTCCTACTCCTCTACAGCGACAACAGCCTATTCTAACTATCACCTCTGCCCGCAGCCCTAGCTGACAATCCTCTTACCTTTCCCCACAACCCCGTGCTCAAAGCAACAGTACCTCGCAGATGGAAGACTTGGATCCGGATTTGGTCCGGGACATGAATACACTCAGGAGTCTCATCACGACCAGATGGACTTCATTCAGGGCACTGCGTTCATTTTTCCTGGAGACGTCCTGTAGGCAGACGCGGAGCCCAGAAGCCCACACTTACTTTAAGCTTGAGGCGTCCACTCAACAAGGTTCCCTCAGCCTATCAGCACTAACTGTTCCTCACATGGAATTAGAGTCAAAACAGGTGCCAGCAGGACTACATCCGGATTACCTAAAGCCCAATATGCTTAAGAGGCTGTATTAAGAGACAAAACAACTAATTTACTGTTTTCAGCTTAGGAACTACAAAAGGTCCATGAGGGCAGGCACTCAAGTCTGTTTCTCATTTACATCCAGACCCAACAGGAGGCCTGGCCCGAAGAAAGCACTGCCAACATTTTTGTTCAATCAACAGAACTGGAGCCCTCGGTGGGTGGTTATCCCTGAAACTAAGTGAAGTTCCTCTAAGAGAATGGACCTCAGTCCCTGTTTCTCACATGTCAGGACTCTCCAATCTTACCTTTTTGTCCATGCCCAGTTCAGCAATTAGCTGGGACAGCAGGTTGTCCAGGGCCCCCTTGTCTTTCTCATCTTCTCCATCCAGATCTGTAGTGAGCATCAGGATGACCTGAAGTCAACAGAGAGAGAAAACATTAGCGCCAGGCCTCTACAGAGGACTCCAAACACACAGGGTTCAGAGGAAATCCCAATCTTCCTGATTACCCAATCAATCATAAATGTAATCCACAAAAAGATCCTAAATCCCAAGCTATCCAAAGGTCTTTAAGTGTCCAGAGTCAAAAGAGTCAATTTTGGTACATGCTACTCTTGGCATCACAAAAAATGTTTTGCAAAGAGTTTGCAAAACGAAGTGACTAAACTACATTATAACCAACCAAAGTGGCTTGACAGAGGGCGAAGTGCTGTGCTCAAAAGTAAAGAACTTTCCGCTTAAGGGGAAGGCAGCTAGTGGGAGAACAGCTACCAGACCACATTCCAACACAGTGTCAATAAAGACTCACTACACACTAAGAATCTCGGGGGCAGACATTTGCTCCTGGCTCTGTCAGTAACTAGCTGGATGACTGCAGGCATCTCTTTCAATTCTCTGACCCTCGGCCTTTTCGTCTACAGCATTAAGGGCTACAACTTGCAGTTCAAAATTGCATTCCATTATTCTATGACCTACCACCAAACAAAGCCTTATAGAGCCTCTAGAAGAGAGATGTGAGCATGCTGAAGGGTGGTCCGACCACAGTGGGACAGACCCAGGTGAACTGAGGGATACCTGCATGTACGGGATGGCCCGGACACCTCCAACATTTCGTAACTGGGGCAAGGTTTGCAGTAGTCTCTCCAACAGCATCAGACGGACCATGTGCAGTCTAAAAGGCCAAGGAAAATACATGAGATGTGAGCTAGTTCACAACCACGAACCGGCTGAAAACAGTTCTTTCCTCCTGCTACCAAGGTAAACAAGGAGCCTACTGCTTAGGAACAATCCTACCATTAGCAAAATGTTCAGAAATGCCTATCTGGTAACACCACCAACACAGAATGAGAAATCTAGCTCTGTTAAAAGGAACAAACTAGTCCAAAATACAACGGATGGCCTGAAAACCTGCTACAGGAAAAGTTAGCATTTCTCAAGCAATCAGCCCTAGCTGTTCTCAGTAGTGCACTCTGTGGCCTTTTCCAACACATGACCCCATCCCGCCTCCGGGCACTATCTTCTGGAACCCCTCCATCTACAAAGTCTGCGTCGTCCAGTTGCACAGTGACCCAGTCCTTTTTTTCTTTCTTGCTTCCCGGAAGGTCTGGCACTGGTTTACCCTCTCAACTCGCCTACCATTTTTCCTAGTGGAAAATTCAATCTCAACTCGACCCTTTCCACACTGGACCCATGAATTCTCCCATATATTCAGGCGGGCACCAACATGGCAGGGCTTCCCTACTGTATCTGTGCCTCTGGCTCTCTAGAGAATACGCTGATTCGAGAGAGGACCAAAATGAAAAAGAATCAAGTACAGTCCTGATGACAATCTGGTTGTCAGTCCCACCTAACGCACAGTCTTACACAGATGAAAAACACATTCGAGGAATCAATTAATGCCTTCACTCTCATAGTTCATAAACTGTTCTTGCTTCATTTTACTTTACAGACTGTGTATAATAAACCACAGGTGTACATATGCCTAAAAAACTGATTTTCATGTGTAACATATACCCAGGAGATGACTAGATTATTTTCAAAATATTAAAATTTCAATCGAAGTATGGGGGTCTTACTTGATTGATAAATGACCATGATTCCAAAAATAACTCAAAGGAATGAGCTATTAAAAGTCCTTCAGGGGCGCCTGGGTGGCTCAGTGGGTTAAAGCCTCTGCCTTCAGTTCAGGTCATGATCCCGGGGTCCTGGGATCGAGCCCTACATCGGGTTCTCTGCTCAGTGGGGAGCCTGCTTCTCCCTCTCTCTCTGCCTGCCTCTCTGCCTACTTATGATCTCTGTCTGTCAAATAAATGAATAAAATCTTTTTTTAAATAAATAAATAAATAAAAGTCCTTTAGAATACGGTCACATGTAAAAGTTCACACATACATCCAAAGAATAAAGCAAGCTGTGTGGGGACCAAATGAGTAAGAATTGCTCAGGAATGGGGCACCTGGGTGGCTCAGTGTGTTAAAGCCTCTGCCTTTGGTTCGGGTCATGATCCCAGGGTCCTGGGATCGAGCCCCACATCAGGCTCTCTGCTCTGCGGGCAGCCTGCTTCCTCCTCTGTCTGCGTCTCTGCCTACTTATAATCTCTGTCAAATAAATAAACAAAATCTTAAAAAAAAAAAAAAAAAAGACACTTTAGACTTCTACTACTAACATGGCTAGGTTACCTAAAACAGCCCTCCTAAAAAAATTAAAAATCCAAAAAAGACAGTATCATTTTAGAAGCAAATTTCTCAAGAAATTTGAAAGGACTGAAATCATACAGTATGTTCCCCAACCATAGTAAATTAAATTGGTAACAGAAAAATAATTAGAAAATCCCCAAGGGTTTGGCAATTAAGCCACATACTTCTAAATATCCCATGGGCCAAAGATGAAAATTACAACAGAATTTAGAAAACATTCTGAACTAAATAGCAATAAAAATACAACATATCAAAATATATGGACTCCAACCAAAGCAGACTTTAAAAGGGAAGTTCAGAGAGAAATACCTAGTTTCAAATACGTATTTAAAAATGAAAGGTTTGGGATGCGTGGGTGGCTCAGTAGGTTAAGCAACTGCCTTCACCTCAGGTCATGATCCCAGGGTCCAGGGATCGAACACCGTATCAGGCTCCTTGCTCAGTGGGGTGCCTGCTTCTCCCTCTGCCTGCTGCTCTCCCTGCTTGTGTACATGCTCACGCTCCGACAAATAAATACTTATAAACATTTTTAAAAAATAATAAGGGGTGCCTGGGTGGCTCAGTGAGTTAAGACTCTACCTTCAGCTCAGGTCATGATCTCAGGGTCCTGGGATCAACCCCCACATTGGGCTCTCTGCTCAACAGGGAGCCTGCCTCCCCCTCTCTTTCTGCCTGCCTCTCTGTCTACTTGTGATCTCTGTCAAATAAATAAAATCTTAAAAAAAAAAAGAGCCCATTATTTAAAAAATAAATAAAATTTTAAAAATAAAATAAAATGAAAGGTTTAAAATCAGTGATTCGGGGCACCTGGGTGGCTCAGTGGGTTAAAGCCTCTGCTTTCAGCTCAGGTCATGATCCCAGGGTCCTGGGATCGAGCCCCACATTGGGCTCTCTGCTCCGCGGAGAGCCTGCTTCCTCCTCTCTCTCCCTGCCTGCCTCTCTTGCCTACTTGTAATCTCTATCTGCCAAATAAATAAATAAAATCTTTAAAAAAATAAAAATAAATTTAAAAAAATAAAATCAGTGATTCAAGTTTCTATCTTATTAAGCTAAAAAAAGAAGAAAAAATTAACTCTCAAAAGGTAAGGTACCATAAAAGCCCCATGTATGGGTCTCTGCTCAGCGGGGAGTCTGCTCCCTCTCCCTCTGCCACCTCCCAATTGTGCGTACACACACGCTCGCTTACTCTCTCCCTCTCTCTAATAAATAAATAAAATCTTAAAAAGAAAAAAAGAAATCCCTCCAAACTATATCCTAAATAAAGATCTAATAAGCAGCAGTAAGGACACTATGTTCAAATAAACAACAGTTATGATAGCAGGTCACTACTCACTGGCAATAACAGTGGATATCATTTTCAATTTGTGGGGAGAAAAACTACTGGCACAAAACTATATACCCATCAAAAACATGCCCACAAAATGTGAGCTGAATGAATACATTTCCAGACTAAGAAAATCTGCGATTTTATAAGTGATGGCCCTCCCCTCATGGAAAATCTAAACGATGCACTTCAAGAAGAAATGATCCTAGACAGAAGGTCTGACACGCATAGGCAAATATTGAGCACAGAAAGTGGTACACATGTGAGTAAATGTGAACAAACATTGACCACACAAACTGTACAAAATAGCAATGAACCTTGAAAACTTTGAAGAAAAAAAAAACAAAAACCCTTGAAAGTTTCAAAAGCCTTTTTTGAAAAAGAATTAAAACACACAAAAATAACAGCTTAAATTGATAAGAAGGGGTCAAGTCTTCCAAGGCCTCTTTATTATGCAGGAAGAAGATGCAGCTGTGAGATAAATTTAGTTTGGGGTTAGTTAAATGTACATGTTGAAATGACCAGGGTAACCACCAAAGACTGGAAACAGTGAACAACCTGCAAATGTAGGAGAGGGGCAGAAAAAAAGAAAAGAAAAACAGATGAAAACATAGCGAACTGACCCAAAAGAGAACTGGGAAGACAGAAAAACACAGAAACAGGCAAAACAAATAAGCAGCAGGAAGTAAATGGTAGGCAGAAATTCCAATTCATCAGTAATTAACACTTATCACAAATGAACTTAACTGTTTCAATTCACAAGCAATGGCAAACTGAATTAAAAATGTTTTAAATAAATTTCAAAAAACAAAAAATCACAAAGACCACATCTCCAAACACATGGAATAAACCTAGGCATCCTGTTAAGAGAAAAAGAAAAAGATTAAGTAAAAACCCCTTTATGGTAAAATGTTAAAAAACAGACTCCATCAAAATATCATCACTTAGTGGAGCCAGAGGTCACCCTCATCCAAGAGATGTTCCAAGAACTGAAGATGAAGCAGCAGGAAACAGGAAGTATAGGAGACACTCCTTGATGTCCTCTGAAAATGTCATGCCTGCCACTTTCAATGACCTTTTATTTGGATAGAAATCATTGAGTCCAAAATGCTAGTTATTTCTGCACTGCACTAATGTGAAAAGTTGGGGCCTCAACAAATTTAACAAACATTAGATCACAAATGTATTTCTCCAGTCTCCCCTTCTCAGTTACGGCTATGTTCGCTCCACCAATCCAGTAGCAAACACCACCAGAACTTCTTGAAGGGAATGGAGCAGGATTTTATAGATTACTTTCAATTTGCCAAATGCTCTCCCACTGGTATTTCCAGATGTAAATATGTATTTGGTCTGCTTTATTTCTCTGTTACCTTGTAGACACACTGAACAAGGAGCCATTTTTAGCATGTATGTAATAGCCATCACTGCTGAGCCTAGAAGAGTGCCACTTGTAAAGAGAATACTACAAAGTGAGTTTATGGGCAATGATGAAACAAGAGAGAGCTGAGCAGGAAGATACTCGTTTTCAAGACAATCACTTTACAGTGATAAGGGATATTGGGGGGCCTTAAGAGAAGAAACATGTTGTATTCTCTCCGCAGTTAATTTGATGTAATTCTAATTAGGACAAAGAAGACAGGCCTAGAATGCTTCCTAAGATCTTGAACCGTTTCCTGAGTTTATTACCTGTATACTTAAAAAATATATATATACACTATTAACATCTCTCCACCTCCTGCAACTGATCCATCACCTTATTCCCGAAATACTCTCCCATAGCCTCCTGACTGCAAATGACCTGGTCCTAACCTGTTGCTAGTGTGGACATCGCCTTCCCCTTCCCCTTCGCCTTCTCCCTCGGAGCCATCTCCTTCCTGGTGTCCGGTGGTGGTGCTGATGGCGCCAGTGCTTGAGCTGACACTGCCTGGTCCAGCTGGGTGCCCTTCCACCGTGGCATCACCATAAGCACTGCTCCGGCCAGATACTAGAGGGAAATGGTTAAAAGAAAGTGTAAATCAAATCCTCAAGCATGACGGAATCCAATACCCTCTGAAGTCAGCAATAGTTCATCAGAGACACCTGTTCGCTTCAGAGAATTTTTTCTTCTCTGTGAAGAAGAGAATAAATAAGGATTGAATTCAAAATTCTGGCCACAGAGCACTATGCTAAAGACTCTTAGGGCAGCCTCTCACCCTTCTGCGGTAGGTAAGATTCACCAACAAGAACAACCTCTGCTGTTGATACATTTCCATCTCCTAACCCAGGGGAAATGTTAAATGTTAACATAGCCCGCTATGTTAAGAGGAAGACTGCCCAACAGCTTCCCCCAACAGAGGGGACAAAAGCCATAGTATGATGGATTTCAAGGTCATACCATAACTATTTTTAGATTACTCCTGATTTGGGATAACACATATCCTTGCTTTCTTCCAATAAGACACAATTAAAATCTGCCTGTAAAATGTTCCAACATTAACCATGTCATGCCTAAGCTCCTATCACTAAACATTTGAAACTCCAGTGTTTAGATCAAGTTAATTCCACCAGACTTCCAGTGAGCCCTCAAAATTTCCCTTTGCTGACACCAATCCCAGGAACCAGGGAGAGATTCCTAGTGCGTTTCCCGCCTGCCCAAGGAGATCAGGACCTCCAGCCACATTACCACTGTGCTCGCCAGCCACCGAGTCCACGGCGCTTCCCCCACTCTCCGAGCCCACGCTACCACCGTGGTCAGCAGGGGAGGTCCGAAGGGTGGAGCCATCAGTCGCTGCCGTGCTGCCCTCGTCATCCGAGGCTGGAGCTGAGAGAGTAATGAGAGCTGTTACAGGTTAAAAAAAAACCCTCCTGGGGGCGACAGCATCAAACCACATAGCGCAGAGGACACGATGCAGTTTATACACCCTGTCATCGAAGGAAAAAGGGAAAGATCTGCTTTGCTGGTTCATCACCAACAGGAACAAACACTATACACGGAGCGTTGCAAACGGTACTGAGACAGAGGGAAACCCCAGCTCGCTGGGCATTTCCTTTGCTGCTACGCTATAGTGCAAGCAGCACAGAGATCCAATGAGAATCTGTGGACGCTCAGTTTTCTAGCTAGAATGCCCCACGGCCACCACTGTCTAGGTGTTACTGACACCTGCTGAGATCAGAAACTACCCATGACCAGTCAAAGCATGGGACTCTGAATTTTAATGAGATTTGTTTTGCAATCAGTTAATTTGTGTTTATGGTGTAGGAAATCACTTGTCATGAGCTCTTGAATCAACCTTGTTGGTTGGTTGGTTGGTTTACTCAGTGGTCCAGAGGGGAGCTCATGGGGAAATTCACCCCTCCTCATCCTCCTCCTTAGACACTAAGAATGAAGCAAGGAAATCCCCCAGAGACAGCCACAGCATCCAGGATCAGGGCTGAGCTGAGACAGGAGGAAAATGCTGAATGAGATACATGGGGGAGGAAAGCCAAGACAGCCACAGAGCACAAAAGGAACACAATCGGCACAGCATGACAGCCACCTTCAAGCCTGAGAGGACAGCAGCTAACGAGAAGTGAGGAAAGCGACACGCATGGCAGCAGGTGAGAGGGGACAGCCAATGTCTCCCTTTCTCTTCTACCCAGGGTAACACTCCCAAGAGAAGAGAAAGAAAGGGAAGAAAAGAAGAAAGAAACACAGGGAAGCAGCACTTGGGAAAACTCTAACCCAACCCTTCCATTCCTCAAGAGGTGATTTCCCAGGGGATTATTCAGGTGTTCCCTCCTCCTCTATTTGGTCCAACTCTCTACTCAGGACATTTTCTTTTCCTTTACCAGATCAACAAAGAGACTGAGTGCAAAGACAAAACGACATCTGAAGAGTTCCTACGCATTTTAACTGTCCACACACTGCTACCTCCCAAGCTCACAGCCCTGACGGTGAGCCACAATGACATGAGGCAGGACTCGGCTTCCTGCAGCTTCACTTTTACTTGTAAATGAAGAGAAAACAGTGCATGCCATGAGCTCTACTTCTCGTCTCCCTGCTCCTGTTGTCTAAAACATCCAGACTCTGGTGAAGAGCACTAAAAGCTGTCATTGCACCCCTACACCCTCCAAGCCGCTCTCTTGGCCTCTCCCTGGGAACCAGCAGGAGCCAGGCAGCATGCAAAGTGTGAAGAAGCAGAGCCATGAGCGCCTTTGCCAAGCTGCAGCACTGTGCCCTCCATGCCCGTATTTCTAAAGCAAAGGCAGAAGCAGGAAGTCCAGAATGGCCTGTCAAAGCAGCTGCCCGTTCCACTCTCACAGCACTGGAAACAAGGCTAGAGGGTCCTGGGGCCCTGAGCCGTGCTCCTTGCTGTGGACAGTTACCTGATGCTGTGGTGTCAGAGAGGGTTCCTGCGTCCAGAGAGGAAGAGCTGGGTGCCTGGCCGGACAGCCCCAGGCTCTGCAGGCCCAGGGCACTGCTGCTGCTGCCTGGGAAACAAGTGGAGAGTGAGCACAGCATTCCCTCCAATCCCCCTCCACAGCACTGCTTTGGCCACCTGCTGCCCTCGGGAGCCTAAACTCACCAGCGTGTGACCCCTTCTGGCCTAGAGGAAGTTAATCAACAGCCACCACCGCCTACCCACCAAGTTTGGTTACAGACACGGTGGAAGGCTTCCTTCAGCTCAGGCAAGACACAGGCTGGAGTAATCTAACAGATTTGGGAGGAAATAATCCCAAAGACCAAACTAACGGAAATGAGGAGATGGACTCCCAGATGGCAAATCCCACCACGTCCCTCTCACTCTCCACCTGTGTCTCTGGACAGCTCTCACCCAGATCAACCTCTCCCCAAATCTGGGGACAAGCTAAGTCAGCTGGGTATCAGTAACTGCCAAACCCTCTTTGCTGTACAAGGCCACGGGGCGGCTCTGTTCCTGGCATGGCCTCTACCTTGCTGGTCCTGCTGCAGGCTCAGGGCAATGGCTAGTTCAACCATGGTCTCGTCATCTGCATCAGGCGGGATGTCCAGCATTGGGGGGAAGCCCTCTGCACCTGCCAGCAGGGCCTCCAGGGGAGAGGGGTTGCCATTGTTGACATTTTCGGCTGTCTCCAGCACCATCGACTCAGACTGCAGAGAGAGAGCTCGGTCAGTGTCCCAGGGTAAACAGCAGCTTTTGCAAGTCCACAGAGTGAGAGCCGGAAGAGAGCTGTTGAGACTCGTCCTCCCCTCTCCTGCTGCCAGAGACTCACCACCATCTCAAAATCTCCATGGTCCACCTCACTCTGTTCCTGGCTTTCCTGACGGATGTGACCACCATTCGGAATCCCTGATGACTGCATTTTCTCGTCTGCATCATCATCGTCGTCATCATCCTTGTCTCCTGAGTCAGAGAAATCCCAATCACCTGAAGATGCCGGTTCTTTCCTCCCTTGGCATGTGGTGCGATGTCACAAAGCAACACAAACCCGAGACAAGCTATCAGTGAGAGCCCTGTGCTTCAGAGGGAAGCTGCAAGGTCATCCCAGCCTTGTCCTCCCACTTCCTGGACCCAACAGGATCTGGGAAGACGGGGCTGGCAGTGACAGTTTGCCCCCTTAGGAAAACACCTTCCCACAGCCGATGATGTGACAAAAACAAAAACAACAAAATAAAACAAACAAAACAAAACAAACAAACAAAAAAAATCCCTTGTATTCCCAAGAGATTTCCAAGGGCAGAGAAATAAAAACCAGTAGGCCCCATGAGCTCCCACCAACTCCCAGGAGACCTTGGGCAAGACCAGAAAAATAATACACTGGAGATGTTTATCTGTGATGTCATGGTAGCTCAAAGTATCATTTTACTCCCGTCCAAAATAACTGGGTCAGTGTAGTTGTTTTCACACTACATAATCCTTAAGAGGACAATAAGAACTGAAATGTAAAACCATCGCATGGAAGCTGAAGGACACCACTACAAGTCCTGCCCAAGCTGGCTTCTGTGTGAAGTAAAGCCCTCCACATAAAGAAGTCAGGGATAGACTCCTAGTTGTCAGGAGAGGGTGGAGCCCTCAACTTCCACTCACTGGGTTGTGTGGGATCTGAAAACAGGCGACCGCCGCCTGAAATGGAAACATCACTCCCTGTACTCAAGCTTCTCGCCAGAAAAGAGGCACACACAGCTGCCTAACTCAAGCTTATGTCAACAAATGATATTCAAGGAAGATTATCGGAAGACCACCAAGTTGCACACATTCCTTTAGATCTGCAACTGTATCATAAGGAAGCCCCTAGCCACGTGTGGCTAGTCTAAGCGGAGATGCAATTTTAGTGTAAACTACCCACTAGACTCTAAAAGCAGTGCAAAAAAAAATTTACAGAAAGGAATATTTCTCAGGGCACCTAAGTGGCTCAGTTAAGCATCTGCCTTCGGCTCAAATCATGATTCTAGGGTCCTGGGATCGAGTCCTGCATCAGGCTCCTTGTTCAGCAGGGAAGCCTACTTCTCCTTCTGCCTCTGGCCCTGCTCATGTGCTCTTTCTCCCTCACGCTCTCAAATAAATAAATAAAATCCTTTAAAAAAAAAAAAAAAAAAAAGGAGGAACATTTCTTTTTTTTTTTTAATTTTATTTATTTATTTGACAGAGGGAGATCACAAGTAGGCCGAGAGGCAGGCAGAGAGAGAGGGAAGCAGGCTCCCCACTGAGCAGAGAGCCCGATGCGGGGCTTGATCCCAGGACCCTGAGATCATGACCTAAGCTGAAGGCAGCACCTTAACCAACTGAGCCACCCAGGCGCCCCAAAAAAAGGGAATATTTCTCATTAATTTTTCATATAACTCCCTTAAAATGGTATTTTTTTATATGCCAAATGTATTTCTCTTTGCTCTTTAATGGGGTTAATAGAAAATTAAATATTACACATGTGACTTGTGGTGAAAATTTCGTCTGGAGCAAAACTAAATAACAGAGAGTTACATAATAATGCTGACATTCAGATCCTTTGCAAAACTGCTTTTACTAAAATGTTCAACGTTACGCCCTTGACTTATGTGCAAGTATATCAGGAGGGAAATCTCTTGCGATATTTGCTATCAAACCAATTGTAGGTTAAGTCCACTGGGGCTACTACCCCTTAGGCAGCAAAGCTGGCCCTTAATGAAGAGTTTTTTTATGCCACAAAAAATATAGTTTTCCTGAAAAATGCCTGCTTTTTCTCTGTGGTCATGTGATTTTTGTGACTATTCTTGATTTTGCTATAAGCTCTTGGGACACTTTCAGCCAAAGAGAAGACCCTCACTTAGCAATAACACGAGACACATCAAGAATCTCATGATAGAGATTTTCTGCACCAAGGGCATCTGGGTGGCTCAGCTGCTTAAGTGTCCAACTCTTTTGATTTTGGCTCAGGTAATGATCCCAGGGTCGTGAGATGGAGTCCCACATCCGGCTCCGTGCTCAGCCGGGTAGTCTGCTTAAGATTCTCTCTCCCTCTCCTTCTGGCCTCTCGCTGCTCACGTGCATGCACCCTCTAAAATAATTAAATTTCAAAAAATAAAAAAGACATTTTCTGCATCCTTGACTTGCTTTTACTATTACATCTTTATTTTCCTATGGCCTCAATTTTTTTTTTTTAAATTCTACTTACCATATGCATTTTTAAGTGCCATCATAAATTTTTCATGGAATAAGGTAGGGTAAAAACAATGGATACATAAACAAAAGTTTCCAGGACCTTGGTCCACATGAGCAATCCCTCCTAAGACTATACCTCCCTTTCCCCCAGCCCCACCACATGCACACACAAGCCTAAACCCAGACCTCACATTACCCATTGGAGTGTTGCTCCGAGGGGAGGAGGGCAAGGTCACGTGTCTCCGCTTGTTCCTGGGCCTTAGGACTCGAATTAGAGCTTGTTTACAAGAGAAGCTCACAGCAGGATCCTGAAGTTAAAAACAAACAAACAAACAAAAATATGCTTAGGTTTTATATTTGTAATTCATGAAACAGTCTATGAAGGACTTTCTTTTTTGGCCAATCACTGACACGCATGTGAAGTTATCTATCTACCTACCCTCACTTGCAACTGTGCTGACCAAGTTCAGTGTTAATCCCACTTCCTGATGTGGCATAGGTAAGACCCATCCCCCACGTCCCCGAATCTCAGTTCCTGGTAAGAGACCAGAAGGTCATTTGCTCCTGAGGTCACACTGGCTCTCTACAGATGGATTCTGGCTTTTCGTCAGTTAGCAGGCTCATCTTAGCTCCGGGCTAACGTCAGTACTTCTAACGCTCCGCCTCTATGATACCGTCCCTGGAAATGCATCTTGAAGATGTTCATTCACAGGCTCATTTAAGTAAGACTAACTTAACACTAACAACACAGCAACCACCAGTACATTCCCTTGGGATTTAGCGCTGAACAAGAATAACAAAACCCATCTCCATTTCAAACCTTTCCCTTGCATGGAATGAATGAGATCATAAAGCTTTTATTGACACTTAAAAACTCTTTCTTCACACAACCTTCTACTGTATTTCATTAATTTAACAAACTTATTTAAAGAAAAGTTCCTAGACACTCCCAGACCAGTACGAAGTCATCTGGGGTGAATGATACATACAGGACACAGCAGCATCTGCATGTAGATCTTGGCTGCTGTATTAATACAGTCCAGCTCACACGTACAGTAGCCGTGAACGATGTCTACCAGGGCATTGACGGTAGCTTCAATATGAGTCAGGCCTACGGGGGAGGAAAACATGGTAGAAAAGGTCCAGCTACTTGAGAATCTAGAATAAAGGTGAGTGCCAGTTCTTATCCCCACATAAAGGTCAGACTAACAAAAAAATGACAGGTGCGCACACAGCAAAACAGACTAGCACACACGTACACATTGTAGGCTGTCAGCATTATTTGTGCCTTGCTTTATTAACGTCTTCTCATCTCCGAAACGGTCTCAAAAGCCCTTGCAGGTATCCTGCTTTGCAGAAATAAATAACTCTCTACTCTTGGATATCAAAAGACAGGGCAGGAAAGTGTGAAGAGGTGAGCAGATTGTACTTGTTCCCCACAGTCCCCACACCTTAGGTGATGATAAACTCAGCCTCTGACCTTTTAGGTTGACTGCCCAAGCGACCTCAAACATAAATGGGCACCAGGGCTCACTCTACTTTCCTAGATTGCTCTTCGGATCCTTACCTTTCCACTTAAGCTTTGGACAGTGAGAAGTCAGATGCCAAACAGAGGAGTAGCTGGGAAATAAAACAATTCTCAAGGTGATGCTTCACTTTCACCTTCTGAAGTGGCTTTGCCCAAGCTTTCAAAACACTTTTAAAACACTTATAACTACCACTGAGGATACACAGGAACACAAAAATTCCTCTTTATGTGAAATATTCAACCCCACAGGAGGAGCTACAGTACCAGAAAATCCCACTTCTCTGCCACACTGCTGTAACTCCTGTGTCTAAAAGAACGCACTGATCTTCTGTTAATTCTGGAAGAGACAGATGATGAAGTGAAAGGATAAAGGGTTCAACCTGCTCAAAGACAGAACTCAGATCGGGCTTCAGCTACCCCTTTAAATATGGTACCTGGCAGGCAGGCAGGTGCCAAGAAGGCATTCTTGGGTTTGGATGCGTGGAGTTTCCAGAAGTGGTTCACCAGCTGGGTGATGAAACTACAGCAGTCTCCTTCCAGCTGCTTTTGAGGTTCTCTCCCCTCATCCACTCCTTCTAATAGAACAGGAGAAAGAAAATGATTAACGATGGTAAATCTGACATGGAATTTAATTTGTTTTAAGGTTAACTCAGGTCAAGGAAGCTTGCCTGGGGAGGGAGTTTCAAGTGGGGCCCCAATCAATATGCCAACTATCCCTAGACTCCAGCAGGCACATCTAGGAAAAAAACAGTCTGGGAAAGGAATATCACAGAAAACATTGTATGTTAGAATTAAGTAGAAAGGGGAGCATTCAGGATCTTTACAGCAGACTCAGGGATTTCAGGTCCAACTGCTCAACTTCTAAAAACTAGGGGAACAGCTGAGATTTTTCTGACATGATTCCTGGATAAGAACATTAGGAGGAGGAAACGTACAACGACAGCAAATGGGAGTATGTAAGTAACAGAACTGTAAAGGCATCAATAAGCTCTATGTGATAACGCAAAACAAGTTAGGTACCCAGCCAACATGAGGAGAGATGAGGAAACAGAATCAAGCACTCAGAAAGCCCACAGCAATGTTAATAAAACACTGGCCAAAGAATAGCATGAAAGCAAGATTTGACCCTATTTCTTTAAAGCAACCGGGCCAAAGCTTAGGTTTGCCCTGAAGATCCCAAAGAGGTAGGTAGTTTAGAGACAGATTATACCTGACGTGCAGAGCACTAAATAAACTCAAGATTTTCCAAGGGGTAAGCAGTGGAAAGAGTATTTGCTTAAATGGTAAAATCTAAATGTCAAAAGCCCTACAAGGTACAAAGACAAGAGCAAAACCCATCTCAGAGCATGCAGTCAGGCGTAGGCCAGAGACAACAAGAAGGGGAGTGAAGATATAGAAGATGCATCAAGCAGATTTCAGGACCACGACCATGTAGGCCAAGTTCACCTGTTTCCATTGGGGGCAGCTTGGACTCCGTAAAGTGGACAAGGTTGTTAGGGCGCATGATGGCAATGGAGCGAGCTGTGATCACCAGCCTCTGGAAGACCTCAGGGTCCAAATCCTTGCCTTCTTTGCTGGATGTGTTGAGACACTGCACAGCTTTGCTCAGCAAGGCCTGATCCTATAACGAAAGGATCACAGGGGATGAACCAAAAGCAAGGGCTGTGTAGGGTACTAAAGCAAAGAGGAAAGGACAGCTGGCAGGTCATCAGGATGGCCACCTCCTCTCAGGAGAACAGGTTAGTTACCGCCAACTACCTGGAACAAGTCTTCAAAGCAGTCCAGTACAGGTAAACTTCTTAAATCATGAAACATTAAAGGCACAAAATTCGAAAGTCATTAAATACTGAAGTACGATAGGAAAATGTGGAACAGCCTGATTCTCTAGAATTGTAACATCCCAGATGATTCTGCTAGAGCAGAAGAGCCATTTCTCTGCAAGTTCCTATCGCCCAAGGACTCTGTTTCTAAACTTGCCATCCCTCAAGAGGTTCAGCAGGTTAAACTTGCATTTCTCAAGCCTCTGGGCTGGAGGCACAAAAGCTCACCAAGGCGCCTGGGCTGCTGGCTTCTTCTTCACGGAATTGAAACAGTCATCTTTCCCATCTATGGCAAATGGCCCAACTTACTGCCCTCAGCCCCCACTCTCAGTATAAGTGAGATCCAACCCCCTCCCCCGGCCCCAGATCTCCCCCTCAGAATCTCTCCAACAACCATTCAGCAATTTCCTCACAAGTGAGGACACCTAAGTGAGAACTGTGCCACAGCTGGAAGAGGGACCTCAGTGATTCCCCTGCCCTTGCTCTTTTCCAGAGAAGCCAGTCTCACTTAGATCTTGTTGATCCTACTAGTGACAAAAAAAAAATCAATGCAAACCAGCGGCCCATTAGCTGGCTTGTCCCCAGTTTTGAGGAGGAGTCGTTCGTTTCTCAGGAGAGACTTTAGAGAGTGTGGGTATCTCATCTCAATGACTTCACTGTGTCCTCCTCGCTTTCCATATGAAAAGCCAACTGGCCTGATTCCCTGTCGGTACCAAAACTTCCAAACCTTGCCCTGCTACAGAGGGCATACAGGGAGGGAACGATTACCTTGTGGCTGTGATAGGCCGAGCGGCTGGTGTGCAAGCTGGCCAGAAGGCTCTTGGACTGCTGCTGCACGCTGGCAGGTGCTGGCAGGGACAGCAGCAGAGTGGCCAGCTCCTGAGCTGCATTCTTGTTTCTCTCCTGAAGCGGAAGACAGCAGGGTTATCGCTGCCCCCAGCAAATCCATGCAGAACCAACTATGTACACGCTGCCCTTCCCCCTTCCTCTTTTCTAGACCACAAGGGCTAGATTATGCCACATGAACTGCTAAGAGCAAAATGAAAAATTTCAGAAATTACAATCCTCCCACAAGACAAGAGCAGGAATCGAGTCCAAGCCTACAACTCCTGGAAACACAGTTCTTTTTGCCAGCATTCATCCTAGCCTATGAAACACTCTCACAATGGATCCCCCATAAGTAGAACAGAGGCCTTAAGCTATAGACTTCTCTGGAGCTTCCTTGCAAATCAAGATCATGCTATAAATACTCTTTAGCTGCAAGGCCTCAGGCCTCGGGCCTCTGACAACTCCACTGACTTCCTGCCTCTTCGGAAAGCTCCCATGTGCTTTGAAAAAGTCACTTGCCTTCTCGATGATTGGGCCAACAGCAAAGCAGCTTTCCAGGGCTTCTAAAGAACTCACAACCAGCCTAGGAAGACAGAAAAGCTGGCTTGAGTACAACCACCACCCCTCTCTCTGGTTGTGCTTTAGCCTGTGCGAACTATAGTCAGGGGGACCTTGGGGATAGCTAATGAATGCCAAATACAGAATCAAAGCACAATAAGACCTGCCACAGGCACCATGCATATCGTTTCCTTGTGTTACAGGCCAGAAGAAACCTGGCTCCCACTTGGAAATCAACCTAAGGCCATGTTCATAATCCATAACTGAAAGACGGGGCTTTTCTTCCTTAAAGCGGATAAGTGTGCTTCTTTCTGCTGCCTGTGGCAGGGATCACTGAGAGGGGCTTAACAGTCTTGATGCAATGGGACCCAAAGCTCAGGTGCCCACAGATCAGAAGGCAAAAGGATACACAAAGGGAAAGGTTAAAACCATCTTCTTATACTGGGAAGGTACACATTATATTTTACGTCTATCTCCAAGAAAATGCACAAAGGCACTTCCCGTAAGCCCATTAAGTATGGGGAGAAAACAAACTGTTTTCAGGAGCATGCCAATTGCCAACATTCACAGGGTACAACAAAGCATCTTTAGAAAACTGAGCCACTACCTCCTGGGAAAGGAACTGGAAACCCAGCTGTTAAAGGGCACCTAGCAACATGCTCCTCAGGGCTTACTCCTGGGAGTTTACTGTGCCATGGTGAAAAGACCAACACCCTGAGGTTGCCGAGGCTCCGGGCACAAAGGGAACGGTATGGAGAAGGCAGTTGGAGAGAAAAGGGTCAAGGGGTAGCTGAGAGCAACCAAGAGCAAGCGAAGAGGGGCCTGAGCCATAAAACGAAGTCAGGCAGAACAAGCTCTCTGCTGGCTTGTCAGATGCTAGGATTTTCCCATCATCCCACTACCCACACCCGCCTCCTTCTCACCCACTGTGGGGAGGGAGCAGAGGGACGGGATGTGGAAGAGAGCTAGCAGGTTCTGGAGTGGCTATCACCAAGTGTGCACATACAACCCTCCATACACTCCACTCTTACACAGGATAGCTTTGCAGCCATGCAAGGACCAGAACAGAAAGAAGCAGGAAGACTCTTCCACAGAAGCAGAATCAACGCGAAGCCACACCATTGGTTACATTGCTCTCTGACACACACTCACCCGTGCAGAGAAAAGAAAGAGGGTATACTAACCGGTCCAGCTTGGTTAGGGACTCAGTTTCAGAACTTGGGGGAGAAGCAAAGGAAAAAAAAAAGGAAAAAAATGTGAAGCTCAGAGAAACCTAGAAACACATCCTAAGCAAACAATATAAGAACAGGGGAGGGGGGGGGAAAAGAAACAGAGAGAGAGAGAGAGAGAAGGGAGGGGGCAGTCTGACGGTGGGAGGCAGTGATTTCAAGCCAGGCTACTCTTCCGACTTAGGATGTAAGACTTAGGATGTAAGAAACTCAGCGTCTTACATCATGAGTCGCCTCATCTATCACGGCAAACCAGCAGCCGCCTAGCACAAAGAAGCCAAGCGCAATGCTTCAGAAGGCCACTGGGGGGAGCCCGGGGGAGGCTCTGAACTCTGCTGCAGGTGCTGCAGCCAGCATCTGGCCAGCAGCACCATTACCACCTAAGTGGCCGCTGCAAGAGAAGATGATGACATCAGAATGAACAGAAGACTCTCCCCTCTAATTTCAGTAAGACTGGACCCAAATCTCTAGCGGTGACTTAAGCATCTACTCCACAACCTCTGGCTCCTCCAAAGGGTGCCTGAGCATTAAGAGAAGGCAAAGACACCCCCAGGCCGACTAGGATCCCATGGCTCTCAGCACACTGCCAGGCTCTGTGCTCACTAAGGAGACACAGGGTGTTGGGCTGCTGGGGGATGACCTGAAACTCAGAGGCTACACTAGGGCCAATTCTGAGAGGCTACTCTCTCAGAACAGGTTGTGCCGGAAGAGGGGGAAATGGCGAGGACAGGGGCTGACTCCTGCCAGCGCTGGTACCTCTCCAGGACAGTTCCACTGGTGGTGGCAGGGGCTGCGGAGTCACTGTCTCCAGTGCCATTGCTCGGGTTCAAGTTGGAAGGGCAGATGTTGCTGACAGAGGCAGAAGGGAACTCCTCTGGGGGCTCGTCAGGCCAGCCAAACTGCTCCTTGGTCTTGCCATAAATTTTCACAGCATCGATCATGGTGACGCCGGCCGGATCCACCGAGGCCCCAACTGCAACAAGTGAGAAGAGCTCTAGGAAGCACATTCTCTACAGGGCAAAAGTGAGCACGTCCAAAGCAGAGACCAGATTAAGAGGGCAAAGTAGCAAATAGCACCAATTTTTATCAGGGAGGAACCTTGTCTCCTGAGACTCAAACAGCACTTGAACCCTGAGGAGACACTGACTATACGTGAAACAGTCCCAATGACCAAAGGCCTAGGAAGTCCAGCTCTCAGAAGAACCCCTTATGCCTGGGTGGCTCAGTGGGTTAAGCCTCTGCCTTCAGCTCAGGTCATGGTCTCGGGGTCCTGGGACCGAGCCCTGCATTGGGCTCTCTGCTCAGCAGGGAGCCTGCTCCCCCTCCCCCACCCACTTGTGGTCTCTCTCTCTCTCTCTCTCTGTCAAATAAATAAATAAATAATCTTAAAAAAAAAAAAAAAAGGCCCCTCAGCATCACAGCAGGACTCTTCCGGTGCTATCGGGCACTGCATCCCCCAGCTTCCATGCCCCAGAGAGCTCCAAGCACTCCCTTGGTTCAAAACAAAAATCATCATTCATCCTAACAGCAGCTATTTCTAGGAGCAAGACCATCAGATAGGCGGTCAGTAAAAGGCAGAGGAAGACGCCAGGCTATTGACAGGCTCAGGGAGTTGTTCTCTGAGGGTTTAAAGTATTCGACAGCTCACCAAGCCCAGGCGCTGCTACACATCCCTCTCAAGGAGGCATGTGACCAAGGCCCTCATCTGTGCTTTAAGAAAACCTGCTGCTTTCATGCACTGACCTTGCCTCCTCTCTGCCCACCCATGTAGGCAGCCAGGCCAGCAAAGCTGATTCAGGCACACCGAAGCAGACATAGAGACAGGGTTTGCCCTGTCTTCACCCCTCCCGTTCTTCAGCGCGCCCCTCCCTGCGCATCTCCAAGAAAGTTCAGAGGTTGAGGACGGCAGAGACCACTGAGCAGCAGAGAGCAGAGGACTCCCAGAATACCGGACAGCCACAGAAAAATGAGAAGGGGAGGCCATGCCAGGGGGTGGCGACTCACTGAAGAGGTTCAGTTTTTTGTCGGCCTGCAGGGCTTCCTCTCTGGTGAAGGGGAAGTCAAACCAGCGGGAGCGACTCAAGTTGAGCTGCATGGTCCTGCCGAAAATCTCAATGTATGACGGAGCCCGTTCAATGGCCTGGGTCCCAATCTGGATCCGCATGCCTGTCATCACCATAGTGCTGTTGTTGTTGCTGATCTCGATGGTGAAGCCGCCGGGCTAGAGGGAGACAGGCACAAGTCAAGTTCTTTAGGGTAAACCTGTAACCCTTCGTCTGCTGGTGCCAAAGTGTGTGACCCCAGGCAAGTCCATTACCTTCCTAACTTCTTGATAAGGATTTCCTTACTTCCAAAGGGGGGGGGGGGGGGCAGGGAGTGGGACAATCTCCAATTTCAAGCTGCTTTCTCCCCATCACTAACCACCTCCTACTGCTAACACTGGAACAGGAGCCCTTCTGTGCAGAAGCTGAGAATAGTCATTTATTCCAGGGACCACTTAGCAAGAACGCAAGGGTTAGTGACTAAGTATCTATTTCACACCTGCGTTCGAAGAGGACAGGTGTTTTCCAGCCACACCATCCAGAAGTCCTTCTACCCAGGCACAGCCCCCACACAGCACAATCCTCACCTTGGTGTTGGCCACGTACATGCCGGTGGAGTTCAGCCGGTGCTTTATCTGCTGCGCATTGTACACCTGCAGGAGGTCATTCCCGCCAAACTCCACATCCGTCAGCTGCTGGTTGTGCTCAAAGAAGTCGATGGGGAATGTCACCTGGCTAGATGTGCGGGTTGCTGTGGGGAACAGGACAAGCGGACACAGAGCGTCAGTAAGTGTGGCACTCCCACCTCTGCACCCATCCCTCAGGGAAAGCCCCTCCCAGACTGATGCCACACTCCTAACCTCTACCAGGTTAGGACACTCTAACATCTTCCAAACAACCAGGATGTGAAAATTTGCATCAGTGTGATACCTGCACGTGGCCTGCAGTCCAACAGTCATCATCCCTAACCACACCCTGACCCAGCAGGACAAAGAACTCAGGTGTGGTATTGAGTATAGTTAGTAATAACACGTTCCCTCCTGGCTGGTTGATTGAAAGTAAACAACTCAGGGGCGCCTGGGTGGCTCAAATGGTTAAGTGTCTCCCTTCGGCTCAGGTCATGATCCCAGGGTCCTGGAATTGAGCCCCAGGTCAGGCTCCTTGCTTAGCCGGGAGTCTGCTCTTCCCTCTCTTGCTCATGCTCTCTCCCTCTAATAAATAATTAAAAATCTTTTAAATAAACAAATAGAGTGAACAATAGAAACTATTCCTTTATAGAAGAATGAACTGCATTGTCATCTCAAACATGGACTCTAAAACAAATTTCAGGAGCGCCTGCATGGCTCAGTTGGTTAAGCGACTGCCTTTGGCTCAGGTCATGATCCCAGGGTCCTGGAATCGAATCCCATATCAGGTTCTCTATTCAGTGGGGAGTCTGCTTCTCCCTCTGCCTCTGCAGCTCCCCCTACTTGTGTTCTCTCTCTCTCTCTCTCCGACAAATAAATAAACTATAAAACAAACTTCAGTCACAGGACAACTCCTGCAAAGGTCTCTGCTTAGCCGCAATCACTCATTCCTGAATTCAAGTCTCCACACCCTGAAGCGTCCTCTATCAGTCAGGAGCAAGGCTCCCAGCTCAGAGATCTATGACAGGTTATTCACTACTCAGTGGGAAACTGACGAGTGGAAGCAATCTATCCTCCACTGGTTCCATCTCAGACTTCACATCAGGCGAGCTGCGTTCATCAAACCCAGAGAAAAATCTCTCCCACAAGATCCACGAGATCATTCCTTCCTGGGCACCAGAGAACTGCAGATCACAAGTGGAGAGCGAATGAGCGCTTGTCATCTGTACGATGGGTCTCTAAAGGCCACAAGAACACTGCTGGCCTCAGGAAACATGACACTGCTTTGGGGAAATCAGCTAGCAGGTATCTCTACCTTTACAAAACAGGCAAGTGGGAGAGTCATCACTTCTTTTTTTTTTTTTTTTAAGATTTTATTTATTTATTTGACAGACCGAGATCACAAGGGAGGCAGAGAGAGAGGGGGAAGCAGGCTTCCCGCCGAGCAGAGAGCCCAATGAGGATCTCGATCCCAGGATCCTGAAATCATGACCTAAGCTAAAGGCAGAGGCTTAACCCAGGCTTAACCCTGAGCCACCCAGGCGCCCCGAAAGAGTCACTTCTTCACACTTAACACCATCTGTTCCATGTCTCAACTAGAAGACTGCTATCCCCATTCCCCCACCAGTCTTTTGAGGAGGGTACTTACTGATGGTAGCTGTCTTGCGCTTCCGAACAGGCTTCATTATGCTGATGACACTGCTGGGCTGCAGGGACGGCTGGAGCCAGTAGGAGGTGTTCTCCACATTGGCCATGTAAATGCGCAGGCTGCCGTCCTCACACAGGAGGATCATCGTGGTCCGCTGCTGCTCATTGCAGGCCGTGTGCCGAATGGCAACCATGTCTTGGATCTGACAGAGGGGACAAAGGAGGGTGTTAATTCCCATAACTAGAGATCAGAACCTATAGAAAGAGCCAGAGAAGCAACTAGTTCCACAGTCATTTAGGGGGTGCAGAAGAGTGACAGGGAGAAAACAGGCAAAAGTTCTTTCATAAGCCTGTTCTAACGAAAGGGTCAGGGAAGGGACAAAATATACAAATACAGAAATACAGAATTAGACCAGGTTCACAGCCAAGTGGTGGGATCTCTGTCACTGACCTTTGCTTTCGCAGGCAGAGTCTTAATCTCTTGGATAAGAAAAGTGTCTGGTTTCACCATCACTACCAGTGGCACACCTGTAGTTTGCTGGACACAACACACCAAGCCAGGGTGGTTCATCACCTCGGACCACTGGCAAAGGGCAGGAGACGTCTTACTGCCACCATTGGAACTGCAGACAAGAAAACTGGCCACAGTCAGGGTGTCAATCACCACCTAGTCATCCTCTTCTCGACTTAAAGGCCATACCTACCAAACACCTGACTCCCAGAGCAACGTATGTGCCCAGGGACTTGAATTACACACAAGTCTCTGAGCCATGCATATACTCTCACACACCCCGCCCCCACCCCGTGCCCACAGCAGGAGTCCTGGTTTAGAAATCTCCCCTGCTGGCTCCCAGTGTCTGAGGGAAGAGGTGACCCAGTGTGCCTAGAGGTCATCCACTGCATGGAGCTGGCTGAGGCTCATGACCCCTGGTCCCATCAAGCATCTGCAAGCACACCAAGTTCTGTGTGAATGGCAGCCCATTTGATTTCATCTCCAACCAGGTAACCTTTCACAACACAAAGGCCAGAGAAACGATGCCTACAACACTTTTAAGGCTCTTCAGTGGCAGACAGGAGAGACAGGAAGAAAGCTTAAGCTGCTTCTCCCTAGCTCCCTAAAATAACACTCAGCACCTCAAATGCACCTCTACTATCCGGACACCGATGCAAGCCTCTGCCTGCTCCCTCACCCCCCACCAGGCCCTCGCCGCTGACACCATGCTCTGTGTTCTGATCAACTACCCCAGCGGGGAAACTTAAAGGGCATTTTAGCCGCATGAGTGTCCAGGAGCAACTACCGTTCGTTCCCCCTCTTCAAACTCAGTTATCACCCTCAAGTCAGGTGTGTTGCCTTGACTAGAGCTGCTTCCCCTGAGTGACAGGAGTCCCCAAACTACCTCTTACAGCTTGGGGGCTACACGGTGGAGGACAAAACCAGGCAGACAGCCAACCTGCCAACACTGAGTGCCTCTTGCCTTCAAAAGGGAAAGGCCTGCTGGGGCAAAGCTTCGCCAGATTCCTAAAAGACACCAGTGTTGGGCCAGAGGAGCCTCCTGCTGAACGTGGGCACCGTGGGAGCTCAGCGTCAAGTGCTCCTTCCCACCTTTTGATGTTGATGGAGAAAAGCTGCAACACTTCCAGAGTTGTCCTGCTAACGGTGGCTGCAAACGATTTGCCTTGACAATAGCTGAAGAACAACATCTGCAGCACATGGGAGTAGTAGACAGACACACCGCCACCGGCCACCTGGCTGTTACTGTCCTGTCGGGGCAAAGGCACAACACTTGCATTAACCTCACATGCTGCCTCCAGGACCAGCACTCAGTTTTGCAGCTTATTGGTTTTAAATCATGACTGTGGGCTCTCATAATCTAGGCCATGTGGGTAAATCTTAGAAAAAGCATGAGAGTCAAGAAACTTCACAGTGAATCAGTTTGGTCCTAAAGGACAAGAGTTTCTACTAATAGGGGAAAAGTCAGAGACTGAAGAAAAATGAAAAACAATGGAGGAGCTACCAAGCTAATCCATCAGGAAGAGAAGGAGAAAGCAACACCTGCCCGAACCTTCAGGTCCTCATGGTTGATTTCCAGCACATTAGTGACGTAGAAGGGTCCCTGCTGGGCACTGCTGGCCTCTTCCATGAGCTGGGTGTAGATGTAACCAGCTGACGACATTATAACAATGATGTTCTTTCCCTCCTCATTGAAGAGGAAGGTAACATCTCTTATCTTTGAGCTTGGCAGAAGAAAGTAGAAGGTCGGGCTCAAGGCATCAACAGACAGATCGTAAATCTGCAGGACAGAAGGAAGGGAGATCTAGTTCAGTCGCACCCCCAAATCACCCTGGCGAATCCAAAGACCTGCCATTGGTGAGTAAGGGATATCAATTCTTGCTCCAACAAGTGTCTGCAAGTATCAGGCACAGAGTGTACAAAGATGAGTATCCTGGGCGCCTGGGTGGCTCAGTAGGTTAAGCTGCTGCCTTCGGCTCGGGTCATGATCTCAGGGTCCTGGGATCGAGGCCCACATCGGGCTCTCTACTCGGCAGGGAGCCTGCTTCCCTCTCACTCTATCTGCCTGCCTCTCTGCCTACTTGTGATCTCTCTCTGTCAAATAAATAAATAAAATCTTTAAAAAAAAAAAAAAAAAACAAAGATGAGTATCTTTTCACTTGCCCTCAAGGAATGACTAGGGGAGAGAAAGGCATCTACATCTTCTGTGACAAGTACAGGAAGACCCACGCGCTTGGTAAAGCAGGGGGAGAATCAGAAACAATGTCATACTGCCTACACCCAGAAAGCTCTAGCCCACGCCCTGGGAGAAGCTAGCACATAATGGAGACCAGCCACTCTGGATTTAAAAACAACACAATTCTAAAACCACAACACCCAAGAGCAGTAACTGTACCTTGACAAAGTCCGCAGTGACAATGGCTAACTCGGTCTGTGACCCGGGTAACCACACAGCTTTGATGATGAAGTTGCCCGTCGCCAACTGTGGGTGCAGCACCAAGTGATCCGAAACAGAGCCGGAGCTACTGAAGGTCAACACGTGGCAGTCCTGGACAGGGTTTAAGGAAAAGACTAGTTAAAAGACAGTGGGACGTAAACTAACCCATTTCAGCTCTCTCAAGTCTTCCCTGACATTCCCTGCCTCCGGGTATTATTCACACTGTCCAGTAATACACTTGGGGTCCAAGAACACACAAAAATCATTTCCAATACAAGAAAGATCTGCAAGAGCTGGGAGAAATCCAGAGTAAGATTCCTTTTATATTCCAAAGGCTTTTAGATTTTAATCTTAACAATGAGTACGAGAAAGCAGCACTGAAAACAGGGGAGAGGAGAAAAGGGTCCATGGTGTGAAGAACTCAAATCTGCATCAGGTTATTACCTTCAGCCCGCACACGGCCAGGTAGTCCTCCTTGCAGGGGTTCCCAGTGAGGCTCAACACAGTAAACGGGACGGGGGCAGAAGCCAGGCGGGTCAAAGTCAACTTCCTTTTGCTGGAATCTGCTTGCTTCAAGAGCGCAGAGAGCTGCAGAACGGTGATCTGCAAGGGGACAATTACCAGTTTATTCTAACCCCCATCCACTTAGAGAACGCAGAGCCTGACAAAAGCTCCTTCTGTGCAAACCTAGTCCATAATTAAGTCTCTTAGGAAAACCCTCTCTCCAGGTGGAGAGAGATGGAATGCCTTTCACTTCCTTCATCAGGTGACCACAAAAGAGAGGAGTAATGAAACCAGCTCTTTATACACAGTTCATGAAAACAATTACCCAGTCCCTACGTACTATCGTCCTTTCTAGTTTTCCGTACAACTTTTTGTTGTATAGAATCCTAACAGATACCAGCGCTGGGCCACAGCAGCACTGCTGTATTGTTTTTTTTTTTTAAGTATTTTTGTGTTTTTTTTTTTTATTTTGTTTTGAAGCATTTTAGAGGGATCTTAATAGACTTATCAGATTTCTAGTTTGTTTTTCACTTAAGATAAACTTAAACAACTTCACTAGTACTAGAGAAGCCAGAATATAGAAAAATGTTAAGATATCTGCCACCCTTCCAACTTTTACTGACTGGCTCTCTAAAACAACATAAGCTTCCCTATGTCCGCAACAGGCTGGGAGGGCAGGAAAGAACTAAATAAGGAACACTGTGTCTTCCCATGAAGACTCTCATCTCTTGGCTTGTGCCCTCCCCTCCAGCATAACCAAACCATGCCGCACCTGGGAGCCATGCTGTCGTTGGTAATCTAGTCATTACCTTTCTCAAGGGCTTGAAGGAAAGGTTTTGAGTAAGAAACTACTCATCAGAAACAGCAACTGTTCCAGTCACATTGCTTCTAAGTTTAATCAACCAACTCAGAGTTGGAGTAGAAAAGTTCATTGAGCTCTGTCCTGTAAGGCATTCTTGGAACCCAAAAGACTTTTTCCCAGGGGGCCAGTCTGAGCGTAGTCCTCTATCTGTTTTGTTAGCACTTAAGATAAACATGACCTAAAATGAGTAAGAAAGAACTGGAAACCCACCTTCCCTTTCTCATGGCTAACAGCCAAATGCTGGCGGCGCCCATGCGGAGAGGAGAGCACACACATAGCCACGCGCCTGAGCACATGGGCGCTGATAAGCTGTCGAATAGTCTGGCCCTGGTCTCCACTGTAATTCATCCGAACATTTTCAAAGGCGCCTTCCTGGGAGCCTAAAGTGGGAACCTGGCAAAGAAGGAAGCAGAGAATAGGCAGGAGTAAACCAAAGAGAGCCAATGGATTCATCCACTATTTATGGATAAAGACCACGTGCACGATGCTGCACGATGCATTCGAAAAGTAACAGGTTCCAGTCTCTAACCCAGGGACAGTCAGGTAAGCCCCTCAAAGCAATTTTGTCAATCTGATAAAAACAACGTAGTGAATGTTTCACAAAGCTAAATTTAATTAATACAAAGTACTGGCTTCTTAAAATGCTAAAACACCCTTTTTGGAAGTCGAATGATGGAGGTAACAGATAGGAATGTTTTTCATTGACCCAACCTGGCAAAACAGAGTGGACAACTTTATGGATCACCAAGACCATCCCAATACTTACTTGCTTCATCTTTAATAACTCAAGGTCTAAAAGCCACTACTGGGACGCCTGGGTGGCCCAGTTGGTTAAGCGGCTGCCTTCAGCTCAGGTCATGATCCCAGCATCCTGGGATCGAGTCCCACATCAGGCTCCTTGCTCGGCGGGGAGCCTGCTTCTCCCTCTGCCTCTGCCTGCCACTCTGTCTGCCTGTGCTCGCTCGTTCACTCTCTCTCCTTCTCTCTCTGACAAATAAATAAATTTAAAAAAAAATAAAAAATAAAAAAAAAATAAAAGCCACTACTGTAAAACTGGGACTCATTTTCACTACAATACCAGAATATCTGTTTGCATGTACATGTGTGTATTTCTGAGGGAATATTTTTCCCTTAAAAACAGTCTCCTTGGGGTGCCTGAGTGGCTCAGTGGGTTAAAGCCTCTGCCTTCAGCTCAGGTCATGATCTCAGGGTCCTGGGATAGAGCCCCGCATCAGGCGTTCTGCTCAGCAGGGAGCCTGCTTCCCTGCCCCCTGCCTCTCTGCGTACTTGTGATCTCTGTCAAATAAATAAATAAAATAAAAATCTTTTTAAAAAAACAGTCTCCTTGTGAGATCTAGTCCTATACCTCATTCATTTGTATACTTCCCTTTCAGAAGCACAGACACTTTACACTGGTCTCCACTATTTTACACTGTTGCTAAACAGGATAGGCAGTACACACCAGAACTCCGATTCTTGGTGCTGAGCAATGGGTATTTTTTGGTTTTTTTTGGGGGGTTTTTTTTTGGTCAGAGAGAGAGAGAGCGAGAGAGAGAGCGAGAAAGAGCGAGCACAGGCAGACAGAGTGGCAGGCAGAGGCAGAGGGAGAAGCAGGCTCCCCGCCGAGCTAGGAGCCTAATGTGGGACTCGATCCCAGGACGCTGGGATCATGACCTGAACAGAAGGCAGCCGCTTAACCAACTGAGCCACCCAGGCGTCCCTGAGCAATAGGTTTTAAAGTAGATACTTACAACTTCTAAGTCATTTCTTCGGGTTTTTTTTTTAAGATTTTATTTATTTGAGAGGGAGAGAGAGAGAGATCACAAGTAGGCAGAGGCAGGCAGGGGAGGGGGGCGGGATGCAGGCTCCCTGCTGAGCAGAGATCCCGATGTGGGGCTCAATCCCAGGACCCTGAGATCATGACCTGAGCCGAAGGCAGAGGCTTAACCCACTGAGCCACCCAGGTGCCCCTTCTAAGTCATTTCTTATTAAAGAACTAAAGACAGTTGCCCGAAGGGCTATAAGCAGAAGACAACAAACATGATTTTTGCAAGCCACTGAAACCTTAAGTCTCCTACTTTATATACAGAAAAAAACGTCTCACTAGTATAACTGTCCCCAGATGTTCTTCTCACATCCTGAGGGGTTCGTATATTCTTATGAAATGAAAAGTGGACTTATTCACTGAGCTGGCCCAAATGAGCTCATGTCTTCTGAAGACACATCGCATGTGGATCTCCAGCTGGCTAGCTAGGGACTGGCCATCCTCAGGATATTCCCCAGATCATCCAGTACACCTCGCCATCTCAGCTAATGTGCTGTTCCTGCCACACTCACCATCAGCTGGTCTGTCATCTCAACCACCTTGTCCACTGTGTGCAGCTCCCGGAGGGCTTGCTGAGCCCGGCTGCTGCTCCCCACAGCTGAAGCCTGCTGAAAGTTGGTCTGAATGGCATCCATGAGGAAATTGAGCATGTCTAACACGAGAGGAGCGAAGGAGAAATTGGCCTGAGAAAAATCCAAATACACAAGTGGAAAAAAAAAAAAAAAAAGAAAAGAAAAATAATGGATCATACTCATCGTAATATATCTTGCCAATAACACCCTTCAGAATCTAGAAACCCATCTGGGCACTTCCAATATAATATTCGAGCCACCTCTTCCTCTCGGTAATACTAGATTCGTGCTACTAACTCTAGAGCAATCTTTCTAAACCAGGAGTCCCATGTTGACACCCTAATGCTAGAACACATTCCTCACACAGAATTAGCTGAATTCTCTCCTGTGCATCTAGAATTACTCTAATTACGCACCACCCTTGAAAAAACTGAGAAAACAATCATGTAAATCACTTTCTGTATTCTGTGCTTTAGATGAGGAACCCTGGCCAAGAAAGGAGATACAGGGTACTACACAACTAAAACACACCCTCCCACAAACCCCCATAGGGCTCCTCAGTCCCAAATCCCTCCCTATGAGGCTAGAGCTTACAACACGTCCTATCAGATCCATCCCATGAAAATGAGTAAACTCAGAAAGGAGAAAACAACTCTCAGCCCCACCAGGGGCACTGCAAAGAGAGCCCTGTGCATGGCTTGTTCGGGAACCAACCAACCCAGCTCCGCACTCCACCCAGCATCCCCGGCACCACCAGAACCCCCACCTGGTTCTGCAACTCCTCTCGGCAGCCCTCCACTGTGCGGCACAAGCTGCTCTTCTTGGGCTTCTCTTCATCAGCAACCTTCCCATCGCTGATGGTGACTTTGGCCTTGTCCGCTGGAGAAGTGCTGGTGTGGCGCACCAGACTCTCAGAAACCCTGGGTTCACTCTGAAAAGCTGACTCCTTCATGGTGGAGCTCATGCCACTGCTGGGAGTTCGCTTCACCAGCGCCTAGAGACAGAAAATGTCAGAAACCCAAAGCTTGAACCACAAACACAGATTAAACACTGCCTAAGACCTTGGTGGGAAATCCAGACCTGGAGGAGATATCGGCTAACCATTGAAATGATATCCAAACACCTGAATTCTAAGCTTCAAAAAGTAGCTTTTTGAAGTAGCAAAAATACTTCACCACTCACAGCCACAGTTCTTAATTACAACATCTGAAACTGTGGCAGGTCTTAGAAAAAAACTGCAAGTTTTTTTTTTTTTTTTAACTACAAGATTTTTAAAGACCCTGTAAGTTCTAACATTCTAAGCAAAGTGCTTATTAGGCCATGATCAGTGACAGACCCAGAACTTACTCCTAGACCCGAGCCACCATGAAAGTGACATGGCAATTTCCAAGTTTGGCTACAGCATTCCCATGTCACTAACAAGTCACCCCTCCTAACCCAGCAAATGTTCCAAACTCTCACCAAACAGCTGCCATCTTCCTTGGCTCCACAGTCACAGAAGAAGGAGCCATATTTGGCATAGGAAATCTCATGATCCTTGTGGCACACCTTAGCACAAACTGTGCACACACCTACCCCATCTACCATTTTGCAGGTGTGACAGTGGTACCTACAAAGAATAAGAACGAGCAAATGAGCCCAGCAGTGCCAACAGTCCAAGACCCAACAAATACTCAACTGAAATAAAGAACTTCACTTACCAATGCTGATTCATGAATTCTTTCTGAGTGATTGTGAAAGTGCAGAGTTTATTGCAAAGAGAATCTTCATCCTTCAAAGATAATAAGTCTTTTTAATCAGAAATAAATCCTTCTACACAAGCACCCCCAAAAATACAACCTAGAGAATAAACAGTTGATTCATAAATGACCGATAAAACTTACTCCTGGAAATAATCTGCAGCTATAAACGTGCTACAATTCCAGATGAGAGATTAAGGTTTTATGGTTAGAAAAAAAAATAAATCCAGGGGCGCTAGAGTGGCTCAGTCAGTTGAACATCTGACTCTCAGTTTTGGCTCAGGTCATGATCTCAGGATTGTGGAATGGAGTCCAGCATCGGGCTCCGTGCTCAGCAGGGAGTATGCTTGGGATTCTCACTCTCTCCCTCTACTCTTCCCCCTGCTCACACATGCTCACCCTTGCTCTCCCTAATAAATAAATCTTTTTAAAAAATAAAAAGATGAGATCTTACGCTTTCTCTGTAAAGGAACCCAGACCACTGACATGAAGAAATCATCCCTAAGGATCCATTTAGGATACAAAAACTGATTAACTGCAGAGGAAGTGACTTTGGATGGAAGACGCCATGTGCTTATTAAACAGTCCCTTCCCTAAGAGATCAGATCCCTATAGCTTGCTCTGCAGACCTGTAAAATCAGTCTGCCATTAGTCACATAAGCAGGGAGAAAGCAGACACGAGTGGGAGAGTTCTGAAGCTCACAGGAGCTAGAAAAGAGGGCCAAAGGCTTGTTAGCATGAGCTCTGTCACTGCCAGTCAGCTGTTAATAACCCAGCACGGCCACCTGGATGGTGACTGGTACTTACTGAATCCTCAGCCTGGGAGTCTTCCTCTTCCACTGCCAACTCTTCCACCCAGTCTGAGTCCACCTCAATGGCCCGCTCCTCTCCATCCACCGAGAGGTGACTTGGGCCTTGACCATTACTCTGGCTCAGGGCATTGGTGACATCAGCCAAGTAAGACATAATGTGGCAGGTGCACTCCAGGACTATCACATGCTGGAAGAGAAGACCACCATCATAAACCAAGAAACTTCAATTCTCCATATTTAATTACTGTGTACTATGTTTTCTCAAACTCTTCCCAATAAAGCTCAAGATCAGAGACATGGTATAAAAGCAGATCAAAAAACAGGCTTTAATTATCTCTTGCCTCAGCTCTGAACACTGTGACCGCATGTAGCCAATCAACACACTGTACTGAATTAATGTGATCCATTCATTCTTAAGCACGATGACAACTCTCTACAAAATGTCATAATAGGAGGTAAAATTGAAATAAGAAAAACAAAGTAAAACTGGAGGCAAAAATCATTCAAAAAAAGACAACCAATACAGATAACAGAATGGTAGTTGCCAGAGACAGGAGTAGGGGATGGGTGGAGAATGGATGAAGGACGTTCAAAAGATAGAATCTTCCAGTTATGAAATAAACAGTCACAGGGATATAATGCACATGCAGTGGGGACCAGAGTTAACAACATACTGTACTGCGTGTTTGGAAAGTAAGAGAGTAGATCTTAAAAGTTCTCATTTTAAGAAAAAAATATTCCGAGGGGCACCTGGGTGGCTTAGTGGGTTAAGCCTCTGCCTTCATCGGCTCAGGTCATGATCCCAGGGTCCTGGGATCAAGCCCCACATCGGGCTCTCTGCTCGGCAGGGAACCTGATTCCCCCCCTCTCTCTGCCTGCCTCTCTGCCTACTTGTGACCTCTGTCAAATAAATAAAATCTTTAAAAAAAAGAAAAAGAAAAAAACATTCCGAGCTATGTATGGAGAGAGATATTAACTAGCCTTATTATGATGATCACTTCACAACCTATACAAACATCAAATCATTATGCTGTACACCCAAAAATAATATAGCATTACATACCTCATTACATACCATTACACCTCAACTTTAAAAAGACTAGATTAAAAGTATGAATGGGCTCTCATTAGCTTTTTACCTATGAATAACATTTTTTTAACCATTAGTGAAAGACATTTACATTACTGGGTTTTAAATTAATGTAGTAAGAGAGGAACAGCTTCAGAAATCAAGCAAAAAGTTTTCCAGCAAACCACAGCCAGTAGCTCATGTTTGCCTAAAATCCCAGCAGCCTGGCATCAAGGCCTCAGATTTCTAAGTCCCTTCCCTCTGCACTCTGACAATTCAGAGGTGAGAGGAGAAAGACTAGCAAGGAAGGAAGGAGACATGAATGGAACAGTGCTGGGTCTCAGAGGCCACTTAGCTGCTCTTAGCCACATATGTCAGGTTCATAGTGGGGCAAGGCGGGAGAAAAGAATGCCTGCATGCACGATTTCTGTCAGTTTAAAACCTTCTTCGCAGCAGTGACCTGAACTTTCAGGTAAATTAAATGATTCTAGTAAGTGGACTAGAGCTGAGAACCCAGTCAGTGACCTACTCAGAGCACACAGTTCCAATGCAGGAGGAGGGGACAATTTTCTACAGCATACCAATGTCTAAAAAATAGCAAGAATTCACTAGGTGTTAAGAAGGATTCAGCTGGATGTTTTGTTTACCCTGTTATTTCCCCCCATCACTCCTCATGACCCAGCAGAGGCCCAAGGAGGGCAGGCAGTTCACGATACACACACTCCCGAGGCTTTGAAATTGTAGGAAGGCTGGCCAGGGCCAGAAGCCAGTCAAAAGAAGAACCTTCTACATGACCACAAAGAAAAATCATCACTCCCTAACTGCTGTCACGCTGCACTTCGCTTACCTTTCCATGCATTACATTGGCATTCAGTTTTTCCACCACATTCTTCTGTGATAGGTATTTCTTGCTGTCCCAAAGGAAAAAAAAGGAGGTGAGGGGAGGCACAAAAATCACCCAAAGGAACTAAATAAAAGGAAGCAGTTTCAAGAATCCTGCATCAATTTGTGACACTGGGAAACAAAGGCATTCTTAGAAAACACCGAGGTGTAGGGTGCTCTGGTCTTAAGTGTGGTGGGGTACTCTGGTCTTATCACTGACACTTGATACAATTTTCCTAAGACATCTCCTAGGAATAATGAAGAGGAATCCCTACTAAGAATGTAGACTGAGTCTAGGGACGCCTGGGTGGCTCAGTTGGTTAAGCGGCTGCCTTCGACTCAGGTCATGATCCTAGCGTCCTGGGATCGAGTCCCATATCGGGCTCCTTGCTTGGTAGGGAGCCTGCTTCTCCCTCTGTCTCTGCCTGCCACTCTGTCTGCCTGTGCTCGCTCTCTCTCTCTCCCTCTCTCTCTGACAAATAAATAAATTTAAAAAATTAAAAAAAAAAAAAAAGAATGCAGACTGAGTCTAAAAAGAACACTTACAAACTACTTCCTCAATCCCCAATGAAAAGGTAGAGACGGGACACCATCTCTGTCTTCTGCCTTCAGCTTGGATCATGATCTCAGGGTCCTGGGATCAAGCCCCACATCAGCAGAGAGCCTGCTTCTCCCCCTCCTCCCCTCTGCCTGCTTCTCTGCCTACTTGTGATCTCGATCAAACAAATAAATAAAATCTTTAAAAAAAAAAAAAAAAGAGGTAGATACTTAAGTTCTTTTATACTCACTCCAACCTACAAATAACTTGCAATTCATTATCCCCCTTTTTTCTAAGAGCAATGCTGCACCTATAGATGGGCCCCTCCAATTTCATCATCTTACCATCTACTCAGCCAGTCCACAGCAGCATTGTGAAGCTGAAGATGGCCAGCACCTTGACCTGCACTGGCCAGGGTGGCCATCACAACCATGAGTTCAGGGAAACCAGTCCCATCACCATTGGCCAACATCTCTGTTGCCATGGGGATCAGGGTGCCTAAAAGCACAGCACACACGCCTTCCCCAACTTGGCTGGTAGACAAGAAACCGCAAATTAGTAAGTAAACAACAGGAATCTGACTGTACTTCTAAATTTATAAAAGTAAGAGATGTTGAAAATTAAACATTCAACACATGATGCTCCCCGTCCCATTCCTCCCCACTCCATATATATGCACCCAGTTTTGGACTTCAGCTATGAGAGCACAAAACAGTCACCCATCTGACAACTGACAGGCCCAGTCACTGCAGAAGCTTTTCCACAGGAGAAATTAAGGAGCTCTACTAGATTCCTTCGTCTACTGCAGGGAGCTCCCAAACTGCTCAAAACGCTAAGGATCAATGCCTGAAGGGAAGAATCAGCAAATGCTCCCAACATTCACCTGGGGCCCTTAGGGACATGTGGCCCAAATGCATTTGTTCTACCTGTTTTCCCGAACAATGTACGTAGTCAACAGCTGCAACAGCTGCCGGTTCTCCTGAATCACATCCAGCTGGTCAGAGTCTTTGGGGGGTGACGCAGTCATACGGGTGAGCCAGGCCTGGAGGCGCACTGGCTCCACACAAGCCAGCTGTGCCAGAGAGCCACAGAGATGCAGAAGGCTCGGGTTAGGGCTCTTCTCAGCTAGGGACAGACCGAGAGGCTGCGGTCAGTGAAGGAGGGTGAGGGAGAGGAGGGAAGGTGCCGACTGGGAGCCAGGAAAGGGGGAAGGAAAGGCTTTGAGCAAGTTTTCAACTTCCTTCCCAACTTCCATGCAGGGATTCTCTGCACTTGTTACTCGGTAATTATGCTTGGGCAGAAGATATGCACAGTATTAGCTGGACATCAAAGTTCCCATAAGAAGATTACTAAAAGCTGTCACTCACTCAGCTGGAAGAGTTTGGTGAAGAATTTCAGAACTCGGTTACAGAATTTAGCAGAGAGGTTCTCATTGGCTGTCGCCATCATGATCTGCACGAGTTCTCCACTGGGAGGCAGAAGGGGGGGAAGGGAGAATCACATTAAGCCTCATATAAAAAGGCATCTGCTTCTATTTCTTCACGATGTCATCCCCCCTAAAGGAACTGGTCACTCGTCAGTCAACGACCCTAGTTTTTCATGAAGTCGACCCCTCATCATGACGTCACCCCTTCAACCTGAAGAATGAGCAATTAATCTAAGTCCTCTCCACGGTACAAATACCTAAAGCAGGCTTCAAGTGTTCCCTGAGCAAAAAAAATACCTAAGACATTCAAAAAATGTTCACAGAGTAAAACAAAATACAGCTCACCTCTCAGAGAAAAATTCCTCCATAGCTTTCCGAGCCTGGCTGCTTTCCAGTTGCTTTTCCAAATATTGGAGACATTCCTCCAAGATGGATTCATCCAGTCCACTGAGGATTAAAAAGAAAAATTAACTACCAGAAATAAGGTCTGTTTCAATGTCTTCCTAATACTGATTTTTAAAAATCCAAACCTTATGACTGAACTTCAAGAGCAATAGTCAATTTTTTTTTGGCTCAGTTAGTTAAACGTCTGCCTTCGGCTCAGGTCATGATCCCAGGGTCCTGGGATCGACCCCCACACTGGGTTCCCTGCTCAGCGGGGAGCCTGCTTCTCCCTCACCTTCTACATGCTGCTCCCCCTGCTTGTGTTCTCCCTCTCTCTCTGTCAAATAAGTAAATAAAATCTTTTCAAAAAAAATTTCAAAGCTTAGCATTAAGCCTGGCTACACAGAAGCTCAGTATATCTGACACATTAAACTATAACAAAACAAAAAAGTTCCTAAAATCTTAGATAAAGAATGTAGTCAACAGCTTAGAGTTCAAAGAATCATTGCTGCTGTTTCAGATTATAGAAAGAAAAAGAAAGAAAGAAAAAGAAGTAGAGAGAGAGAAAGAGGAAGGAAGGGAGGGAGGTACATTAGTACAGTTCTCAGCGGGAAGAAGCTGCAACGTCCTCCACTGCTCTTGGGGAACCACCCACATCACTATGTAGGCGCCTAAACCACCAAAGTCAAATGGCGAGAGACCGCCTGCCTAATTCCTCACCACCCATCTCAGAGGTAGTTCCAAAAATATTAGAAATTCTATGAAGCAAAAAAAAAAAAAAAAAAAAATTTTATGAGGCTCCTCTATACAATTCATTACATCAAGTACGGCGCTTGATAAGCATCTGTCAATTACTTAAAGTTTCCAAATCTGAACCTTTAAGCCTTCCGCTTTCTCAACATTGATTCCTAACAATTAATCATAAAAGCAGATTCCAAATAACCTTTCGTGCATGTTCACAAGAAGATAAAATGCACACAAGTACAGAACTTTCTGTTAAAAAGCACAATAAGCGGGACGCCTGGGTGGCTCAGTTGGTTAAGCAGCTGCCTTCGGCTCAGATCATGATCCCAGCATCCTGGGATCAAGTCCCACATCGGGCTCCTTGCTCGGCAGGGAGCCTGCTTCTCCCTCTGCCTCTGCCTGCCACTCTGTCTGCCTATGCTCGCTCGCTCTCTCTCTGACAAATAAATAAATAAAATCTTAAAAAAAAAAAAAAGGCACAATAAGCCATTAATTAAAGACACAGAGAAGCCAGCGCTGGTACTGGTACCTCCTGCCAGCAGCAGGAGGTCATGGGAGCCTGACGGTCCCCATCAGGCTCACCTATTGGGATCTGCATGATTGGCCAGAATGTTGTAACAGCCAGTGATCAGCTTCTCATACACTCGAGCCAAGAACTCCTCAGACTCCGCAGGGCCCAGGATGCGCTCCAGGGAGTTGCTACTGATCTCAGCGACACTCTCAGTGCTTGACTCCAAAAGAAGGGGAAGAAGGGTCCGAATTACCTGTGGCGGATTCATCTCATCGGACCAACTTCAGCAAAGAAAACAGAACCATGTTAGTGAATATACTCCACCCACAAAGGTGCAAAGGCAAGGATAGGGCAACTCAATCATTTACTGAGAGGAGGACTTTTATTCCCGTCTTTTTACCCCTGATAGTTATTTTTTACATAGCTATAATCATACAACTTCATAAATTCATTTTTCATTATTATATCAGAAACAAAACCATTTCCACACATAAACCACATTTACTAAAATGTTAAACAATATTAAGATGCATTTTCCAACATTCAGAAAAGAAAATCAACCCATCCCAGACAACTTTCACAGAACTGCCAGGAACCTGGATCACGGTTAAGGCAATGTGATCGAGGCTTTCACCCAGGCCCTATGCACAGGCAGCCAAAGCAGTACCTCCACTGGCCTGCCCCAGGCCCCATAGGAGCAGAGGCTCACTCCCACGAGGATTCTGGAGATGCAGGATTTGAAATACAACACTGCCACCTTAAAACTCCAACCCAAAGCATCTCAAAATTACGGTATGATTTAAAGCCTGCAAGGTCTTTCCTGCAAGAGGGAAGGAGGTATTCTGCTACCCTTCACGTCACATTCTAGGTCGATGCTCACACTCCACTCTGAAACCAGACTCTCATTGCTACAGAAGCTTGCGGGGAAAGCATGATTACTGATGACAAACTCCATCTCATTTAGCTACGAAGGAACACAGGAACAGAGAGCACGCAGGGCTCCGTAGTAGCTACTCACACAATAAGATCTCCGGTCAGCCTGACCAGTGAGAGGAGAGTGTGCTTCAGGGAAGCAGCCAGGGGCAGACTTTGGCCACAAAGAGTCCCCAAGTGAGCAGCCTGCACAGCACTGATGTAACTCTCTGAAGGGATGGTGTCATTAGCAAAGGCATTGCGCTAAAAGGAAGCAAAACAGACATGAATGGACAGACCAACTACCTACCCAGGATAAAATTCTCACATGGGGGGAAAAGAACCAACTGGCATAAACTAAGACCCCATTGAGGTTTCTAGACAATGGCTCTACTCAGTATACACTATTACTCATCCTGGGAAGGAAAGTGGGGTGAAGCAAAGGAAACAGTTAACAAATTTTAATTAGTACATAGGTAACGCAAAATTTAAAAAGTCAAGGGGCACCTGGGTGGCTCAGTCGGTTGAGTGTCCAATAGCTCAGGTCATGATCTCAGGGTCATGAGATCCAGCCCCATGTCGGGCTCTGCACTGGGCATGGAGCCTGCTTAAGATTCTCTCTCTCTCGGGCGCATGGTGGCTTTGTCAGCTGAGCATCAACTCTTGGTTTCAGCTCAGCTCATTAGATCTTATTAGGGTCATGGAACAGAGCCTGAATCAGGCTCCAAACTCAGCAGGGGAGTCTGCTTAAGCTTCTTTCTCTCTCCCTTTGCCCCTCCCCTCCCTCCTCCTCTTAAAGAAAAAAAAGCTAATAAGTGAAAACGTTAGTACAAAGTTAAGATACCCAATACCAGTTTTCAAATAATTATAATATATTCTACTTAACACTAAAACTACTATCTCTAATAATTAAGAAGGAGGCGTATTTTGCAAAGCATCAGAGTCTCCATTAAAATATCTTCATGGGGCGCCTGGGTGGCTCAGTTGATTAAAGCCTCTGCCTTTGGCTCAGGTCATGATCCCAGGGTCCTGGGATCGAGTCCTGCATTGGGCTCTCTGCTCAGCGGGGAGCCTGCTTCCTCCTCTCTCTCTGCCTGCCTCTCTGCCTACTTGTGATCTCTCTGTGTCAAATAAATAAATAAAATCTTTAAAAAAAAAATCATTTAGAAAAATAAAATATCTTCATTATCCTTCTGCTACAGCTCCAGTGATGTAAATAGAGCTCATGATTATAAAGCAGTGATAACAAGATTATAATACTTGACTCTCCCGAAGAACTATATCAAGGGAATAATCTATTAATAGAGGTAACTTGGGCAGAGCAGACACAAAGGTCAAGTAAATTGACAGGAGACTCCACAGTCTTCTAACAGCCTCCAGAACCTGAAAGCTACCCTAGAAAACTGTGACAAAAGGAGAAGGTTCCTGACATTTTTCCTAAAAAGAAAATGAAAACAGCTCACATCTACTGAGAATTCAGGAGCCAAAGACTGTACCAGGTACCTTAGATTTAATACAATTAATCTTCACATCCCTGTATTAAGAAGAGAAGGAAATGGAGACCCCGAGTAATAAAACAGCTATCTTACAACACAGTAACACAGATTTCTTAACAAAACAACCATTTAGGTACCATTTGGGTAAATCAAGGCTTTGATCATCGATTCACCCATAGTAAATACACTGCAGCATAACAAGGCCTCTTGGCAGGTTATTTCAGCCTAAGGAATAAGAACAGAGCACAGAATGGCTAGCGCTCCGCATCTCTACTATGAGAGCAGACACTCACCCAGGATCCAATGTTGGGAAACTCATTGGTGTTGACGCTGTTCCAGGATTCACACACAGCCTGTACCCAGGATGGTAAATTCTGAACCAGGGTAGGACCTGGAGGCGACAGGAAGGATGACGACTCATCACAAGGGACAAAGAATGACACATACTATTTTAAAGCCAAGCCCAAACACAGAAAGATACACCACTGCTCAAGCTGTCAGCATAATTACTAAGATCACTTAGATGGATCTTTCAATAGCAGTACTACATCCAAGAACTAGCTAATTGCTTAATAGCTAACAATGTCAATTATAAGGTTTTCATTTCCTATCATGTTCACTTTCTAATCTTGCAAGTAAAGACAACAACTGAAAAGAGAATGCAAAGTGGGAGCGTGTGACTACAAGTCAGGCTAAGACAGCTACTCAGAGTCTCCCACACCTTCCACCAACAAGTAGCACTTTGATCTGCTCTCAAAACAAATCTGAGGGCAAGGATTCTTTTTTTTTTTTTTAAGGTTTATTTATACATTTTAGAGAAAGGTGGGGGGCAAAGGGGAGGGAGAGAATCTCAAGCAGACTCCCCGCTGAGCACGGAGCCTGACACTGGCCTGATCCCACAACCCTGAGCCAAAATCAAGAGTCACAGACAATTAACTGACTTTGCCACCAGGTACCCCTGAGGGCAAGGATTCTTAATGCACATCAAGAACAGAATTCTAGGGGCACCTGGGTAGTTCAGTGGGTTAAGCATCTGCCTTCAGCTCAGGTCATGATCCCTGGGTCCTGGGATCAAGCCCCACGTCAGGCTCCCTGTTCAGTGGGGAGCCTGTTTCACCCTCTCCCTCTGCTGCTCTCCCTGCTTGTGCTCTCTGCCAAATAAATAAATAAAATCTAAAACAAAAACAAAAAACACCAGCATTCCATGAAGTAGAATTTAATTTCCAAAAGTGTGACCACCTGAACACTGAAAGGGTATTTTAACGCTTGCAATTCAGGAAAATACAAACTGTTATAAATTGAGACTGTAATGACTGCTCTTAACTCCAGACCTCTTCAGGTCCTTTTGCTTCCCCATCCTCCATTTCTACCAGATCATTCCTAACACAGGGAAGAGGTTTGCCCAGCACAAAGCAGCAGTTCGCTAGTCTTCCTGATCTCCACAAATGAAACGGAGAACACAGGCTAATGCTTTAGAACCAAATGGCTTTGGTTTGGATCCCAGCCGCCACGTCCTGCAAGATGTAGGATCTTGGGCAAATTAACTTCTCTAAGACTTAGTCTCCTACGGAGTGAAAAGGGAAAACTAACATTTCATAAAGCTCCCAAGAAGACTGACAGAGATAAATCTGTATCAACATTCAACATACAGAAAGTGTTGGTAAACATCAGTAGACTTGTAGAGAAGTGGTAGGACTAGTCCTACTAGTGGTAAAGGCATTTCAAAAGCACATTCACTTACCCAGAGTGTTCGCCTTGCACCTACTAGAGCCAATAGCCAAAACAGCAGCAAAGCCATGCAGTTTCTCCTGGGAAGGTTTTTCAGTGGATCCTTCTTCATTAAAGTTCTGTAGCAAATAGGCTCTAAGAGAAAAACGGGATACACGAAAGCTGAAGAATCTACTCCCATCATAGTTAGAAGAAACTGCCCTAGACAAACTGAAACATCTGCACCTCTATTAAATGTAGTTTACAGTCCCTGCCCCTTTGGGATCTCGTAAAAATTCCAAGGGGCAATTGTCTTCCAAAGAATATCCCATCCTCTGAAATGTTCCCAAAACACAATTCCTGGACAAATGAGCTTGGCAAACATTTAACACTATCTACCCACCTCCACTTGGCCCTGAAAGTTGGGCTGTGTATATACTGAAGGCTCTGAGAAGTATGGTTCACCTTTGAATAATAGAAGTTTTAACTGCGCAGATCCAATTATATGCAAATTTTTGTCCGTAAATAAAATATAATACTGTGGGGGCACCCGGGTGGCTCAGTGGGTTAAAGCCTCTGCCTTCGGCTCAGGTCATGATCCCAGGGTCCTGGAATTGAGCCCCACATCGAGCCCCACTTCCTCCTCTCTCTCTCTCTGCCTGCCTCTCTGCCTACTTGTGATCTCTATCAAATAAATAAAATATATATATAACACTGTGAACATATTGTCTTCCTTATGATGTTCCTAATAACATTTTCTTTGCACTAGCTTAATTCTAAGAATACAGGATATAATACATAGATATACAAAATATGTGCCAACAGACTCTTTGTTATCAATAAGGCAATTACTGCAATTCAGGAAAATACAAACAGCTATAAATTTAGAGGGTAACTACTGCCCTTAACTCCAGTTCTACTCAAGTCCTTTTACTTCCCCATCCGGTCAATAGTAGGCTATCAGTAGTTATGTTTTGGGGGAAATAAAAGTTCTATGCACATTTCCAACTGCACAGGGGAACTGGTGCCTCCAACCCCACAGTGTTCAGAGGTCAACCGTACTACACTTTTTCAAAAAGCAGTTCAACCGTTATTTACTCAAGACTTCCCAAATTTACTTGCCAAGAATATTTATTCACAGCTTAGTGTACAAAAGAGTTGGCCTAATGGGCCAGATTGGAGCCTAGAAGCTCTCAGAGGGCAGGGACTTGCTCAGCTTTGCTACTGCCATAACCCCCCCCCAGCCCCCGTCGGCACTAGAGAAGTACTTGACACACAGCAAGCACTCCCATTTGCTCTTCACGCCTACTGCTTGTGTATCGTCAAGAACTGTTTCTCCAACAACAGGCCTCGATCTACTTACTCCAAGACATTCAAACTTAGGCATTAATTAAGCTTCACAACGATCCAAGTCCCTTTTAGCATAAAAGCTCCACAGAGCAGGACTGTCTGGGTGGCTCAGTGGGTTAAGCCTCTGCCTTTGGCTTAGGTCATTGATCTCAGGGTCCTGGGATCGAGGCCTGCATTAGCTCTCTGGTCAGCAGGGAGCCTGCTCTCTCTCTGCCTGCCTCTCTGCCTACTGGTGATCTATCAAATAAATAAATAAAATCTTTAAAAAAAAAAAAAAAAAAAAAAAAGCTCCACAGAGCAGGAGCTGAACAGTGAAATCATATTGGGACCAGAGAAACTAAATGAGCATAAAGGAGCCCAGTAAGAACAGCTACGTGGGGTAGCCACCCCTTGACTACGGTGTGCTAATGTCATGTGGCAAGTCAGACCCGGTTTTACCAGTTCATCCTATGTAAGAAAAGCCAGAAATCTTATTTTGTGAATAAACTCCCCACCTGCATACACTGAAAGTAGATTAAACATCATGCAGAGCTAGTCTGTGGGGCATGAAATTTGCAACGTGTATTATTTTAGAAAAGACTGGGTTTCAAAACACTCCCTGACTCATTACAAAATTTGTTTCTCTACCTATATGAAACTGAAAGAGCATTTAAAGCCTCATCTTAGTGCATGACAAAAATGACATGTTTGGGGAAATTTCATTATCTTTCCTTGTATCCTACAAGTAAAATGCTAGAAAATATTTAAAGGTTCACAGAAATCAAACAACTTCTTGACTCTTCCTGAACTATTTGAAAATTCTCTCATCAGGCATCCCTTTCTTTATATTAGAGAAAAAAACACTGTACTGAGAGGAAAAAAAACCTTAGGCTGACAAAAAGAAAAAAATGTAAGATTCTGAGTCATTAAGGATCTACACAGTGAACATTACGTAGAACCACTAAGTTCAATTTGAAGAATTTTCAGGTTTCTAAAGAAAGTAAACCGTCCAAGAATCTAAACTCCCCATTTCCGACATCTGTGGTGAGGCAGCCCATCGCACCTAGTAAATGATGCGTAGGTGTCAATGAGTTGTAGCGTGGCTGGAAGCAGGTTCTTGGTGATCTCAGACGACTTATGAGGATCCGTCTCGGCAGCCATCTTGGAAAAATGCTCATCCAGGGAGACCTGAACCTTCGAGATGGCAGCATCAAGGGTGTAGATGGACTGCAGACTTGGAATTTCATGGAGTTGCAAAATGGTGGTACAGTCGATGCTACAGAATGATGAGATCTTCAAAAGTACCCAAGACATGAATTAGTTGTGGCAAAGGGCTAAGGCAGAAGCTAAATCCTGGCATTATGGACCCAAAACGAACATACCTGTCGAGCAAAGTATTCCTCTACAATTTCAACGTCATATTTCACTGAGCTGCATTTGGTGGATGCCAGTTCTAGGAGAGAATCAGCATGTTCCGCCTTCATTCCCTGTTTGATAAGGTGATCCTATTTGGAGAGCAAGAAAAAGTGCTCAGGAGATTAATACAGAGAGAGTCTAAAGCTCATTACCCTTAAAAACTGACAAGTTCCCACAAGCACAGAGCATGGTAGCTTTGGCCACCCCTCAGCGGAAGCCATATATGACCATCATTACTTTTATCCAGTTGACATAGGAGCTGATGCGGAGGCGGGAAGACCAGCGCAGGGTGTGTAAGATGTCACATTCACTCATCTCAGGTGAGTTCATGGCCAGCTGATTCATGTAGGTCTTTGATGGTGGCAAAATCCCCAGGATCCTCCACAGTATCAAGAAGTAACACTGAAGGGCACAGGCCTCCTGGAAGAAGCAAAGAGACCAGTCACATCAGTGGCACTTGGTATCATGTCATGAGCCTCCAGAGAGCAAGAACCATTCCAAATATACTGTTTAAAGCAGACTGTGTGCAGTCCTGATCTTCAGCTGAGATCTGACTCACCAGTCTGGTCTGCTCATCTTTTTTTTGTTTTTTTAAAGATTTTATTTATTTATTTGACAGAGAGAGAGATCACAAGCAGGTGGAGAGGCAGGCAGAGACAGAGAGGGAAGCAGGCTCCCCGCTGAGCAGAGAGCCCGATGTGGGGCTCGATCCCAAGACTGTGAGATCATGACCTGAGCCAAAGGCAGAGGCTTTAACCCACTGAACCACTCAGGCGCCCCGGTCTGCTCGTCTTTGACAGAGAATATATCTAATAACAAAGCAGAAAACAGGGGCGCCTGGGTGGCTCAGTGGATTAAGCCTCTGCCTTCACCTCCAGTCACGGTCTCAGGGTCCTGGGATTAAGCCCCGCATCAGGCTCTCTGCTCAGCAGAGACGGTCGTTAACCGTCTGCCTTCAGCTCAGGTCATGATCCCAGGATTCTGGGATCGAGCCCCACATCGGGCTCCCTGCTCAGCAGGAAGCCGGCTTCTCCCTCTCCCACTCCCCCACTTGTGTTGCCTCCCTCCCTGTCTCTCTCTCTGACAAATAAATAAATATAATCTTAAAAATATATATATCAACACGTGAAGATGCTAACAGAAACAGGAAGAAGGTACCCCTACAGCAAAAGTGGAGCCCAGCAAATAACATTTTCCTTCTAGAATAAGTTCAAATCCTAATAAGTTCAAAATCCTAATAAGCTCAAATCCTCTCTCTACCTGCTTCTCTGCCTACTTGTGATCTCTCTGTCAAATAAAATCTTTAAAAAAAAAAGGGGGGCAAAAAATAATAATAAAAAACATAAGTAACTTGCTCCTTCTGTGCACATCTCACAGGCCAAAGTCACTGTTCTAAGACAACTCTGGCTCCCCAAGAATTTACCAAGTAACCAAAAGAGAGCAGATCATCCTGGCCAGCAACCCCATCATCAGATGTCCCTTTCTGTGGCCTAAACTGCTGTTATGGCTTCTAGAGGGAAGAGACATATTCATGGAATCACAGGAAAAAACACCAGTGGAAGACTTTCACTGTCACATATCACCCACCATTCACTGAAGGTCTGATATTTAGGTTGCCATTAATTCTCAAAGTCATATAGGTCCCTCAATGTAACAAAAAGAAAGGCAAAAATGGTTAAATTATCTCTCAAGTGAATATAACTACCCAAACACATAAAAATACTGAACTAGGGACACCTGGGTGGCTCAGTTGGTTAGGCGGCTGCCTTCAGCTCGGGTCATGATCCCAGCGTCCTGGGATCGAGTCCCACATCCCGCTCCTTGCTCAGCAGGGAGCCTGCTTCTCCCTCTGCCTCTGCCTGCCACTCTGTCTGCCTGTGCTCTCTCCCTCTCTCTCTGACAAATAAATTTAAAAAAAAAAATACTGAACTATCAGGGCGCCTTGCGTGGCTCAGTTCATTAGGCATCTGCCATCAGCTCAGGGCACGATCAACGGGTCCTGGGATCAAGCCTCACATCCGGCTCCCTGCTCAGAGGAGAGGCCTGTTTCTCATTCTGCCCATTCTGCTCCCTCCCTACTCGTGCTCACTCCTAATCTTTCTCTCACTCTCTCTCACAAATAAATAAAATCTTTAAAAAAAAATACTTAAGCATCTGTCAGTTCTGGAAACAGGTAGTTCAGTAACTGATTAGATCCCCAAAAGAAATTTCTGATAGAACCATTACCCAATTATCATATTCTAAACTCTTTAAAAATCAGCCTGGGTGGGACGTCTGGGTGGCTCATTTAGTGTCTGCCTTCAGCTCAGATCATTATGCCAGGTCCTGGGATGGAGCCTGCTTCTCCCTCTCCCACTCCCCCTGCTTGTGCTTCCTCTCTCGCTATCCCTCCGTCAAATAAATAAATAAAACCTTAAAAAATAATAATAATAATAATCAGCCTGGGCTTCAGTGGTCTTACCAGGGCCGTTACGTTCTTGTTTTCCTTTCTCCTGACGGTATCAAGCTGGGATCCAGCTGCAAGCAGGGATGTCAGTGCGGTGTAAAGCTCATCATACTTGACAAGCTTAGAGAAAAGAACATCACATGCCTAATATTGAGGGAAAAAAAATATTTTTTCTTACTTTCTGAAATATATTGTCTATTACCCATCCATACACTATCATTTAACCTCATGACCGGCAAAATACCTCATTCAAATTACAGGTACGAATTTCTCATTGCAGCAAGATTCCCACTCAGGGACCTCTCTCGGATTATGGGCTATTATGAGCACAGAAGGGCAGGCATTAGAATGAGGCAACTATTTTTGTTATTAAAAATATCTGGGGGGCGCCTGGGTGGCTCAGTGGACTAAGGCCTCTGCCTTCGGCTCGGGTCATGATCCCATGGTCCTGGGATCGAGCCCCACATCCAGCTCTCTGCTCAGTGGGGAGCATGCTTCTCCCTCTCTCTCTGCCTGCCTCTCTGCCTACTTGTGATCTCTGTCTGTCAAATAAATAAATAAAATCTTAAAAAAAAAAAATATCTGGGAGGTGCCTGGGAGGCTTAATCGTTAACCATCTGCCTTCAGGTCAGCTCATGCTCCCCGGATCCTGGGATCGAGCCCCACGCCGGGGTCCCTGCTCAGCAGGAAGCCTGCTTCTCCCTCCCTACTTCCCCGCTTGTGTTGCCTCTCTCCCATTCTCTCTCTGACAAATAAATAAATAAAATCTTAAAAAATACATCTACACATGAAGATGCTAGAGACAGGAAGAAGGTGCCCCTACTGCGAAAGTGGAGCCCAGCAAATAACATTTTCCTTCTAGAATAAGTTCAAATCCTAACACAGGCCAATTCCCTCATTACAAAAACCAAGTCATTCCCTTTTTCCCCTGACAAACTGATTTTGGTGGAAACCATCTGACCCACATGTAAAATGGGGTTTTAAAATTCCTGGTACCACAGAATCGAGTCGGTTCAAATCATCCTCTGAGGCTTCTGGGGACAGGACGCAGTAGAATCTGGGTTGTGGGATAGCATCTGAAAAACAATGGACTCGTTAAAAGAATGGTTTCATTCTCAACTCTTCTTAGCAAGTCTAAAATGTAAAAACCAAGAAAACACTTTGGACACTTGAAGACACAAACAGCCTTGGCACTACTGCCACTCAGGGCCACATAACTGCTATGCTCCTGTGCATGACAGGATGTTTAGCACCCTCCCATTGTGACAACCAAAAAGGTCTCCAGACATTGCCAAGGGTCTGCACTGGGGGAGGGGCCCAATCATCCCTAGTTAAGAACCACTCCTCTAGAAGATAACAGAGGTACTCTTACAATCACCAAGTTAATCATCAAAACTGGGTCCTTAGGCTAATTGCATTAAACTTAAATGCTGTCTCCCCAATATCAAAGGGACTAAGTAATAGATCCCAGTGATAGTAAATTCATACACAGGCTTGATCAGAGTTTCCACAAAATACATTTAATAGCAACAAGCCTCAGGATGAGCAAACACACACTAAAAATAAACACAAGAGGCACTTCATGAAAAGAATGGACAACCGCCATTCTTATGCCTCAATGTTGTTTTGCCTTTTGTTTTTAAATCAATGTGGGATATTCAAAACTAAAAATGTTTTGAATCCCTTGGTATTTGCCACCTGTAGGGAACAGACTAAATCTTAAAGAGTCTGTAAGCACCAAATTCAATCCCCTCAATGAAAACCAGTGAGTCAGCTTCTTACAGACAATCTTCTTTCTGACCTGATGAAAAATGCTTAGACCAGTTTTCTTCTACTTCTTTGAACCCGTGATAGAGAGGGGTGGTTGCCCGGCGGCTGTTGCTGTCCTGGGATCCATTTGCCCACCCAAAAGGAGGACTCAGCAAGTTATGCTGCACCTTTTAAAACACAAATACTCAAATTAAAAAAAGATACACAGCCACATTCTGCATCTCATTGCAGGTGTGATAACTGATTAATATATCAAAGCTTGGAAAACTCACAAACCAACATAAAGTTTTGATTTTTCTGTGACTTCTTTGGGGAGCATCTTTTTGCCAAAGTATGACGGGAACAGGGCTCAAGTAAACAGTTTAGGAAATGCTGAAAAATCCTTAACTGGCCATCCCATCCTCATGTTGGATCCCTATAACAGAAGAGTTCACTAATCCATAAAACTTACTGCTTAACCATCCTTCAACTGCTAACAAATATTCAAGAAGGGCAGATGCTCAGGGCACTGAGCTGGACACCAGGTAGAGTGGGTTAATTCAAAGGACACCTGTGAACAGACCTATAATCCAATTTTCACAAAACCATCAAATCGAATAACCTACACTTACTGCTCCTAGCTAGATAAAGCGTGAGTGCACATACGCAAGTCCAAGGGTCTTCCTAAGGTTAATCATGAATCTACCATAACAAATGCCTAAAACCTAAAGTCAGCAGGTCATTTTGCTTTGGACCATGGTAACTCAAGAAGAAAAACACAAAAACAATATGTTCGTCTATACCTGCTCAAACAGATACACAGGGGCTTTGGAGTACTGATGAAGCAGATAATCGAAGATCAGAAGGAGGCGAGCCAGGATGAGGGGCACGGAGCGTGCCTGGGCATCCATGTTGGCGCTCAGCTCCTGGATGATCTGCACAAAAAGGGTCAGGATGGCCCGCCGGCCTTTCTCAGTGAAGTTGTGAAAAATGAGGAGGAGCAGCTGCAGGTGTTCTACATTCAAGTCTTCCGTCTCGTTGGGCACCACCCCTTGCAGGGCATTCTGCTTCATGGTCGACAAAAACCTACCCAAAGAAAAGGAGAACGTGTCTGGTGGAAGAAGTCAGAACATCCCCCAAGAGTTACAATGTCAAGGGCTGGAAGAGTTACGCTTTTTAAACCCAGGCACTAATATAACAAATCAAGGAAGACAAAAATCTACATGTAAGAGAAGATTAAAAACTCAATCTTGACTACAAAAAAGGTAAATTCGGCCACAGAATATTTTTCCTTGTCGACTGTGGCAATAGCGTAAAAAACCCATTCTGCCCCTTATAACCACAAAAAGAACTGTAAGCTCCCCTAAAACGTGTCTCATTTTTTAATTAATAAACCTGGACAGTTTTATAAACTAGAAACAGTTCAATTAACTTTTCTCTCTAATTTGACTCCATAGCTTAATTCTTATCTTGAAAGTTTATAGGTTAAAATCACTGCATGATAGCACTCAAAAATAACTCAATGTACTAAAAAGCAACAAAAAATAAATTACACTAGTCAGAGAATTTTTCAAAAGCTTTTATGCAAAAAAGGAATGAATATAGTCAACTGTTTCCACTGCCTTTGGCTATTAGGAAAGAGATTTGTGTTTTAATATGGGTTTCCCTCACCCCCATTCCCCCTCCCCCTCCCCCACTCCCTGGCCTTTTTGCAAGATCCCATCAAGAAAAATACAGTGGGTCTTTGGCATTCAAGGAGGTTTATGATTTCTCAAATCCAGCATTAGAGCTATTTGATCATAGTATGGGGAAGAGAAAAGCAAAGCCTCCTAGGAAAGCAAACTGCTTTGAAGACTCTTAACCATGTAAACAAAAATGGCAAATATAGGTCCATCTAAAGAGGATTTAGATGATTAATGTGAGCTTCCCCCAAGTAAAAAAATTCTTTAAAAGTTGTCCAAAAAAGACAAGTCACTCTGAGTGGTTTTCATGTTGAGAGCAAAATAACCGAAGACAGAGCTGGCTTCCCCATTCCGACGTCTTTCAAAAAATCAGGTCAGGATAAAATTGGTTACATTCAGGATTCAGGTTCTGTCTCATAATTGCAACCATATCCCCCACGTGCTAAGGGATGATTTTGTTTCCAGACCACAGTTTAGGTATTTCTGCTTCTTAAACAGCGTATCTTCCCCCAACACCATCAGAAACATACTTAGCCGCCCTCACTACTGTACCGCTATCACCAGATACCTGTCTCGGAGCCCCGGGCTAACTACAAAGAAGTCAAAAAGATTTTTAAAAAGCACATAACCACCTCTGCAGGGCTACTCCTGGAATTCTCTTACCTGTCCCAAACTTTAAGGCATTCAGGGACATCAGGATCACCTTGAGTGCCGGCTTTATGTTGCCAGATGAGCAAAAGGCGTGAAAGCACAGAGAGGCTTTGAGGATGAATGTACAAGGGCCAAGGGCCCTCAGAGAAAGGAGCTACTCCCAGCTGCTGCAACAACGTGTTCTGCCAAGGAAGACATACAAGAAACCATTAGGAAAAAGAGAATGAGGCCAAAGGTTACCCATGAGCCCTAAATGTTACTCTTTTATGCTGAAAGAGTATTTTTTTTAAGATTTTATTTATTTATTTGACAGAGATCTCAAGTAGTCAGAGAGGCAGGCAGAGAGAGGAGGAAACAGGCTCCCCGCTGAGCGGAGAGCCTGATGCAGGGCTCGGTCCCAGGACCCTGGGATCATGACTCGAGCCGAAGGCAGAGGCATTAACCCACTGAGCCACCCAGGTGCCCCTGGAAGAGTATTTTTTTTTTAAGATTTTATTTATTTATTTGACAGAGATCACAAGTAGGCAGAGAGAGAGAGAGGAGGAAACAGGCTCCCCGCTGAGCAGAGAGCCCGATGCGGGGCTCGATCCCAGGACCCTGGGATCATGACCTGAGCTGAAGGCAGAGGCTTTAACCCACTGAACCACCCAGGCACCCCCTGGAAGAGTGTTTTAAAGATTTTATTTATTTGTCAGAGAGAGAGAGAGAGAGAGAGAGAGAGCACAGGCAGACAGAGTGGCAGGCAGAGGCAGAGGGAGAAGCAGGCTCCCTGCTGAGCAAGGAGCCCAATGTGGGACTCAATCCCAGGACGCTGGGATCACGACCTGAGCCGAAGGCAGCCGCTTAATCAACTGAGCCACCCAGGCGTCCCTGGAAGAGTGTTTTAAAGAGCATGCAGAAATTCAGATTTAGGCATGGTTTGGAGAAAGGTCATTCACTCAACAAAGAAGAAAACTATAAAGGGAAAATTACTAATCTAAACGCGTTCACAACTGTAGTTCGTGTCAGACATGGGGTCCTAAAAAGGGGCGATGCACTGAGACAGCAGAATCTGGATGACTATCCAAACGGGCTGACAGTTTTTCTTTCACAACCAGTTATATACAAGTAACACTTGAAGTGAGAAGGTCCTGAAACTCACAGGTCTAGCCACTTGTATTCCACAGCAGTATCAGCAGAGAAAGTCTGCCTCTTAAGATGTCAAGGCACCCCAAATTAGTCAGGGTTGTCTTTGCCTCCAGTTGCACCGCGTCTTTCAAATGAGCTTGACTTGCAGCTCAGTTATCTAAGCTGCAACTTATCTTCTCAAACACACACACAAACTGAGCACGATGCCAATGGAAAACCAAAGGCCCGCTTTCTCACTTGGCTTCAGAAGACACAAATCATAGTTACCTCGGGATACAGGATAAATTTCTAAGTCTGTCAAATTAAATTATATTCTTATAAAACATCCCAGAGGACCCCACTCCTTGGAAATAACTATTCAAAATGTCACAGATATCAAGAGTAGTTCATGGAGCGCCTGGGTGGTCAGCTGGTTGAGCATCTGCCTTTGGCTCAGGTCATGAACCCAGAGTCCTAGGACATCAGGCTCTCTGCTCAGCGGGAAGTCTGCTTCTCCCACCCCCCTTAACCCGGCTCATGCACATTCTCCCTCTCTCTCTCTCTCTCTCTCAAATAAATAAAATCTTTAAAAAAAAAAAAATAGTTCAAAAGTATTGGGCAGCTATCAGAGGCTAAGCTCTGCACACATACTGTCCCATGAAATGCTCAGAGTTATAGTGTCAGGTGGGTATGTGCTCCATTTTACTGATGGGGGAAACAGAGCTCAGGGTGGTTTAAGAACACGACCTAAGACACATGATTCCCAAGTGTCCAAGCCAGGTTAATCTCGAAAATCTGCACTCTTAATCATTATAATCCACCCAGCCTTTAAAGATTTTCTCAACTCCTAACTCAAGGAAACAATTCAAAAAAATTAACATGCCTGAGCTATATAAAAAATATTACCTGAAGCACTCCTGTAATAATAATAAAAAAATTTTTTCAGAAAAAAATTTAAGTGTTCAAATCAAGGAACGTGCAGCCATTAGAGTGGCAACTATAAAGACCAAGGAAAACAATATTTGAAGCAGTAAAATTTTAAAAAGTGGAAAAAAGAGATGTATCAATATTCTGATTTTAAGTGCGAAACTGTGAAACTATACAGATAGGGACTAGAAAGAAAACAGAAAAATGTACGTCATGAATTTGGTGGAAGGATATGATGTTGTAATGTTGATATCATATTTTTTAAGAGGATTTTTTGTTTTGTGTCAAGTTGTTTCAGGCCTCAGAGCCCTAAGAAATGAGCAAACATTCCTCATAACCTGGTTTTCCCCATCCACTCCAACTCTCAGTACCCCTAAGAGGAACTGACTAAGTAAAACTGAGCCATAGCACACCCACAAAGGCCTGGCTTAACACATTCCCTCCAGCCCTCCGGGTGCCCTGTTCCCACCCCTGCTTAGTGCGGGCACACCTGGGCTTTCTTCCTCCACCCTCCTCATTCAGGTCCCATCTTCCAACCCTCTAATTGTTCTTGTTACTTCAACAACTGCCTCTTAGTGCTTAATTCCCAAAACTCCATTGTCAATGTTAATTTGGGGGGGGATTTTTTAATTTATTTGTAAGTGACAATAACCATGAGTGGGAGGCAGAGACAGAGGGAGAAGGAAAAGCAGACTGCCCACTGAGCAGGAAGCCCAATGAGGGGCTCCATCCCAGGACCCCAAGACCATGATCTTAGCCAAAGGCAGACACTTAACCAAATGAACCACCCAAGTGCCCCTCCATCTTAATTTTTTAAGAACTGAATTTCAGACTCACATTTTCAACTACCTTCTAGATGTCTTCAACCCACTGGCACCTCAAAATGCCATCCTACTTAAAATGATTTTTTTAATAGTAGTAGTCATAACTATTTTAACTAAAAACATTGATAAAATGTACAATTCTGGGGTGCCTGGGTGGCTCAGTGGGTTAAAGCCTCTGCCTTTGGCTCAGGTCATGATCCCAAGGTCCTGGGATCGAGCCCTGCATCGGGCTCTCTGCTCGGTGAGGAGCCTGCTTCCTCCTCTCTCTCTGCCTGCCTCTCTGACTACTTGTGATCTCTGTCTGTCAAATAAATAAATAAAATATTTTTTTAAAAAAAAGTACAATTCTTATACAAAACTCATACGTAATTCTCATATACAAGAACATACAAACTGCTTTTCTCACTGGACTAAAAGGGCTATAAAATTCCCCATTCCAACAGGAAACAACACAATCCCATGGTAACGCCACAGCTCACTGCCTCTAGCTTACTCCTTCATGAAAAGAAAGCTTTGCACTCA
>PISX010006688.1:0-95302 GCA_004024625.1 Mellivora capensis | reverse complement strand
CTAGGGGCTCGGTCCCACCAGGCCCCAGTCCCAAGTCGAGGGTCCCCGGGTGCACGCGACTTGCTACACGAGGGCCTGGCTGTGAACTGGAGGTTCCCACAGCCCCCCTCCCCGAGTTCACGGAACTCAGGGAACCACGGACGCGCTGTCGCTGGTCTGTTACAGAGGGCACGAGTCGGGAGCGGCCCCGTGGGAATGAGGCACAGGGCCGGGTGTCGGGGGGACGGTCGTGGCGCTTCTGTGCCCTCTGGGGGTGCACCGCCCTCCCCACGTGGGTGTGTTGCCCACCTGGGAGCTCTCTGAACCCCGTAGCTTGGGGACTTCTGTGGCGGCATGATGGATTGTTAACTGGGTCCGCAGCCCTTCTCTGCTCTCTGCAGGGTGGGGGTAGGGCCGCAAGTGCCGAGCTTCGGAGTGTGACCAGCCCTGTCTGCAGTCCCCTCGGGCTGTCAGGAGCCACGGGCAGAGACCAGTGCATCTATTTCTAATTATGTCAGTGTAATTTTTATTTTACTTTATTTATTTATTTGACAGACAGAGATCACAGTAGACAGAGAGGCAGGCAGAGAGAGGAGGAAGCAGGCTCCCGCTGAGCAGAGAGCCCGATGCGGGGCTCGATCCCAGGACCCTGAGATCATGACCTGAGCCGAAGGGAGAGGCTTAACCCACTGAACCCCCGAGGCGCCCCAAACCTTTCCTTTTTTTTTTTTAAAGATATTTATTTATTTATTTATTTGACAAAGAGAGAGAGAGAGAGACACACACACACACACACACACAGTGAGAGAGGAACCAGAAGCAGTGGGATTGGGAGAGGGAGAAGCAGGCTTCCTGCCGAGTAGGGAGCCCGATTCGGGGCTCCATCCCAGAAACACTTTTTAAAAACAGATTTTTATTTATTTATTTTAGAGAGAGAGCGGGGGAGGGGGGTTGTTGGCAGAGGAGAGAAGCAGACTCCCTGCTGAGCGCAGAGCCCTCATCAGTAAAACTGACAAGCCCGTAGCCAGACTAAAAAAACCAGAAAAAAAAAATAAATTATTCATACCAGAAATGAAAGACGGGTCATCACTACAGAAGCCACACAAAGTAAAAGGATAATAAAAGAATACTATGAGCAACTCTGTGTTCAACAACGTGGAGACTGAGATGAAATGAGTCCATCCCTTGAAAGACACAATCCACCGAAATTCACAAAGAGACCACCTGAATAAGCCTCTATCTATTAAGAAATTCAATCAGCAATCAATAACCTTCCAAAACAGAAAGCACCACGCCCAGACGGACTGGTTCCCTGGTAGATTCTACCAAAGACTTAAGGAAGAAATTCTAACAATTCCTTATAGGGGTACATGGGGGGCTTGGTCGGTGATGCCTCCGCCTTCCACTCAGGTCACGACCCTGGAATCGAGCCCCACGTTGGGATCCCTGCTCTGCAGGGAGCCTGCTTCTCCCTCCGCACCCTGTTCATGCTCTCTCTTTCTCCCTCTCTAATAAATAAATAAAATCTTAAAAAAAAATTCTCTACAATTTCTTTCAGAAAATGGAATTTTTCTTAGCTCATTCGATGAGGCTGGAATTTCCCTAACACAAAAACCAGAGGAAAACATTACTAGAAACAATAGACCAGTATCTCCCAGGAACACAGGTGCGAAAATTCCGAACAAAGCGTTAACCAATCAAATGCAACAACATATAAAAAGAATTAATACACAACAACCAAGCGGGGTCTGTCCCAGGTATGCAAGGCTGGTCCAATTACTGTAATTCATTCCACCAACAGACCAAAACAGATAAATCGCATGGTCGGATCAATAGCTGCAGACGAGCGACAAAACCCCACCCCCAGTTGTCACAAAAACTCTCAGTAAACCAGGAATAGAGGGGGGACTTTCTCAACTTGATAAAGACTATCCACAAAAAACCTACAGTTCCCATCACCTCATCTTAATGATGAGAAACTGGAAGTTTTCTGGCTAAGATCAGGTACAAGGCAAGGATGTCACCTCACCATTCCTTTTCAACGTTGTGCTGGAAGTTCTTGACAATGCAATAGGCAAGAAAAGGAAATACAGGCGCCTGGGTGGCTCAGTGGGTTAAAGCCTCTGCCTTCGGCTCAGGTCATAATCTCAGGGTCCTGGGATCGAGCCCCGCATCGGGCTCTCTGCTCAGCAGGGAGCCTGCTTCCTCCTCTCTCTCTGCCTCTCTGCCTACTTGTGATCTCTCTCTCTCTGTCAAATGAATAATAAAATATTTTAAAAAATGCATCTAGATATAGACCTCATACCCTTCAAAAAAAGGAACCCCAAATGGATCACAGACCTAAGAACAAAATGCACAATAAAACTCGCAGAAGACACCACAGGAGAAAATCCACATGATCTTGGGTCGGGCGAAGACTTTTTACATATGACACCAAAGGTGTGATCCATGAAGGGGAAAATTTATAAGCTGGACCTCATTAAAATAAAAAAAAATTTTGCTCTGTGAAAGACACGGTCAAGAGGATAAAACGACAAGCCACAGATAAAAGAAAACATTTGCAAAAGACACACGTGATAAAGGACTGCTCTCCCCAACAAAGTACTGTTAAAACTCGACAGTAAGGAAACAAGCGGCCGAGGCCTTCACAGACAGACGAGGCCTCAGCACAGAAGACAGACAACCCGCAAACACAGGCCCTCAAGGAGATGCAAATCAGAGCAGGGACACCTCCTGGGACGGGAGGGCCGAGGGCCGGAGCACTGACAACCCCGGGCCTGGCGAGGACGCGGGGCCGCAGGAGCGCTCTCCCGAGGCTGGGGGCTCGCAGCACGGTGCAGGCGCTTTGGAAAACAGTCTGGCGGTTTCTTGCAAAACTAAACCTACTTTCACCATAAAATGCAGCCCTCGTCTCTCTTACTATTTAGCCTAAGGAGTTGAAAACGTCGGCCCACGTGGACGTTCAGAGCAGCTTTAGTACAAGCGCCAAAACCTGGAAGCAGCCAGGACGCCAGTGAGCACAGACTGTGGTCCCTTCCCGGCAAGGGGTTCGGCTCGGCGCTAGAAGGAAACTCGCTCAGTGTCCGAAGGGACACGGAGGGACCTTAAACGAGTAAGGGTCAGCGACAGAGGCCAGGCTGCGCGCCGGGCGACGCCACAGCAACAGACCGGGGCGGTGAGAAGACGGGCCGGGCCGGAGGGGCAGGCGGGGCAGGGGGTTGTCCGGGTGAACCACAGACGCAGGCCCACAGGGCGCGCACCCCCGGGGGGGCTGGGTGACGGCGACGCGTCCCCGCGGGGTCCTCTGCACCGGGCGCGGCGGGCACGGGAGGGCAGCCTGTGTGCGCCTCTCCGTTCCGCCGGGACCTCACATGGCCGTGAAACAGAAAGTCCCTCGAAACAACTGAGTCCCTGAGGAATAGAACCGCCCGGGGAGCGGCGCGGGTGGGCGCGGGGCTTGCCAGCGGCTGGACGCTCACCACAGACGTGAACTCTGGGAGGAACACGATGTCCAGTATAAGGACTGACGGGAACAGGGAAAATACAGAAGGAAGGGGCAAAACAGAGAAGGGAAAGGACAACCACATTCCGCAGAGTCTCTGAAGAGAAAACGTGCAGAGGCAGTATTTGAAGAGAAAATGCTCATAATTTTTCAAAAGGAAATCAGAGGCCCAGACTGAAGCCCAAAGACGTTCATGTCAGATAAAGAAAAAAATCCACGCCCGGTTCTGAAATCGCAGGAAGCCAAAAACAAGTATCTTTTTTATTGCTTCCCGCCGAGCAGGGAGCCCGACGCGGGGCTCGATCCAACTACCCCGGGATCAGGACCTGAGCGGAAGGCAGAGGCTTAATGACTGAGCCCCCCAGGCGCCCCAACAAACGAAGTATCGTAAAAGCAGCAAGAGAAAAGTTATTTTCCAAGGAGGAAAGACCAGCACAGGACTTCTCCCGTCGACACGGGGGCCAGGGACTGTGTGCGGCCGCCAGCAGGTTGCCTAGCGCTCACCTCAGCCCAGCGTCCTCGAGCAGGCTGGCAGCGGCAGGGACCCTGCGCACACAGCCCCTGTGTCGCCCAGGGCAGAAGGCAGAGCCCCGGCCCAGAGCGCTGCAGACAGCGGCGCCAGGCACAGCGGGAGGCTCCTGGCTCCTGCCCTCCTTCAGCCCCAACTCCGGCCTGAAATCTGACCCAGTCAGGAGCTTTGCTGAGCTGTGGGCCCAAAGGACAAAACGTCAGGAAAATATCCTCTCGGACCAGAGGGCCAGGAAAGGCAGCTCCTGCAGCAGGGAGGGCGTGGGAGGAAGGCCTCCAGGAGGGCAGCCAGTGGCAGAGCCCTGCCGTGCGCCCACCGAGAGCAGTCCCAGGAGCCCCGACAGACAGGCTTACAACGGGGGCGCAGCTGGCTGGCAGGGAACGTCAGACCTTCCAACGAGGATGCCGGGACAACCAAGAATCCATGAGCAAAAATATGTATAATCAGGGGCCCCTGGGGGGCCCAGTTGGTGAAGCCTCTGTCTTCAGCTCAGGTCAGGATCCTGGGGTCCTGGCATCGAGCCCCCGTCGGGCACCCTGCTCAGCAGGGAGCCTGCTTCTCCCTCTCCCTTTCCCTGCTGCTCTGCTCTCTTGTGCTCTCTCTCTAGCTCTCTGTCAAATAAATAAATAAAATCTTTTATTTTTTTAAAGATTTTTTTAAAAAAATTATTTGACAGAGATCACAAGAGGCAGAGAGGCAGGCGGGGTGGGGGCGAGGAAGCAGGCTCCCCGCCGAGCAGAGAGCCCGACGCAGGGCTCGATCCCAGGACCCTGAGATCATGACCTGAGCTGAAGACAGAGGCTTTAACCTACTGAGCCACCCAGGCGCCCTAAACAAAATCTTTTTAAAAAATATCTATATCTAGGGGCACCTGGGCGGCTCAGTGGGTTAAAGCCTCTGCCTTCGGCTCAGGTCATGACCCCGGAGTCGTGGGATGGAGCCCCGCATCGGGCTCCCTGCTCTGCGGGAAGCCTGCTTCTCCCTCTCCCACTCCCCCTGCTTGTGTTCCCTCCCACTGTGTCTCTCTGTCAGATAAATAAATACAATCTTAAAAAAAAAAAAAAGCTGTACTCAACACTGTGCCCGTATTATCTGAAACGGAAAAGGCTGAAAACGTGGACGCTGTCAGGCATGCAGGGCCACGGGAGCCCCCGGTCTGGGCGAGAAGTGACGCACAACCTCCGGGACACAGACATGTCCACTCATGTCCCTCCACAGTGTGGACAAGGATGGACACTCAGTCCTGTGCTGGCAGAGCCTCCAGGCCCAGCAACCATGTGGGCAAGTCACAGATGGGCCGCCAAGCAAGGAACAGCAGGCCCAGGGGCCACAAGGGATGAGTCATGCACAGAGTCCCCACGCGGGCGCTAGGCAGTGCTTCCTGGAGAGGAGGGGCCGGGGCCACAGAGGGCACCCAGCTGGTTTTGGGGAGCTACTAACAGTTTGGTCCCTGGCATGGTGGTTCCGTGGGCACCCACATTCTTCTGTATACAGGGTATTCACGACTCTTTAAAATGTGAGGGGAGAAAAGGATAAAGAGAAAATGGGCACGTGATGAAGACCCAGTCAGGAGATAGTCACTTTTAACCCTTACAGGGCAACCTGCGGGTGTCCGAAACGAGCAGAGCACACAGGATGCTCGGCCCGTTCCTGCCCCTGCAAGCACGCGGGGGAGGGCAAGTGTGGAGAAGACGGCGCCAGGGAGAGGGTGTGCAAAGCCAGTGGCAGCAGGACACCATCCTGAGCAGTCCCAGAGGGAGCCCCACCTCAGGCAGGAGCTGTGGGGGCCCCGACCCAGGACACAATGCCCAAAAGCAGTGGGTTCTTGATAAGGACGGTTTGTGGGAGTCGGCACCCGCCCTTCCAGAGACTGTGCGAGTCTCCCCGCACCGCAGCCGGAGAGAAGGCGGGAGGGCAGCCACTTACGTCCAGCTTCATCAGGGTGAGCAGGTCCTTCTTAGCGGCTCTGAAGATGGCGTCTGTCTTCCTGCTGCAGAGAGTCTCGTCGGAGTTCGTCTCTGAGTAGTGGAAGACCGCAGAGGGAGCGTCTGCAACAGTCACGTTCCTCTTGGACTTGAAAGAGCACAGGCAGCGTGGTCAGAGGGACGTGGCAGGGGAAAGGTTCCCGCAGGGGGCACTACGCCAAGGCAGAACACAGCCTGATAGAGGAGAGAGGGTCCCCACCTACCTTGCTGGCCATGGCGCTCCCAGGGCGTTCCTCTGCCTGGAGGAGGACCCTGGCACGGTCACATGCCATCCTCAGGTCTGAGGTAGCCCCTGCTATGTTCCCTACAAATGGAGGGAAGACTCAGGACACTGTGCTGACCCGCCGGACACGTGGGTCCATACACACTGGCGGAGGGCTGGCTGAGCTCTCGCCCCGCAGGCGGAGCAGCAGAGACCCTGGGAGGTGAGACTCGGGTCACTGGACTGCCGCCACCGTGCTGGCACGCATGCCCTCTTGTGACCCACAACCAAGCATTATTTTGTTTTTTTAAATTAAAAAAATTTTTTTTTAAGATTTTATTTTTAAGCAATCTCTACACCTAGCATGGGGCTCTTACTCACAAACCTGAGATCAAGAGACCCACGCTCCACTGGCTGAGCCAGCTGGGCGCCCCCACAACCAACTCTTAATCCCGAGACACTGTGCATTCCCAGTATTTGCTGTAGCATCACTGTATCACATGACAACGTATTCACGTCACGTATCTCATTAACGTGTTACTGTTAGGGGCGCCTGGCGGCTCAGTGGGTTAAGCCTCTGCCTTCGGCTCAGGTCATGATGCCAGGGTCCTGGGGTCGAGCCCCGCATCGGGCTCTCTGCTCCGCGGGGAACCTGCTTCCTCCTCTCTCTCTGCCTGCCTCTCTGCCTGCTTGTGATCTCTCTCTGTCAAATAAATGAATAAAATATTTTTTAAAAAGTTAAAAAATTAAACCCAGCTGGGGTGCCTGGGTGGCACAGTCGGTTAAATGTCCAATTCTTGATTTCGGCTCCAGTCGTGATCTCAGGGTCAGGAGATGAAGCCCCGTGTCGGGCTCTGTGCTCAGCACAGAGCCAGCCTGAAATTCCCTCTGCCCCCCCACTTGTGCTCTCTCTCTTAAATAAGTAAATCTTCAAAAAAAAAAACACTGTTAAAAATAAAACTGTACCACGGTCCCTGTGGCTAACCCGTGTGCACGGTAACGGTCACGCAGCTCTACGTGGTGCTGCTCTGATCGCCAGTTTGCGCACGTCGCGTGCGGTGCAGACGGCACGTAAGCCGCCGCATCCCTCTGCTCCCTGCAGACTGAGGTCTCACACAGGCACCACGGCAGGACCCGAGGGAAGGCGACTGTGCCTCCATGTTTGCGGAACTGCGGGATCCAGAGTCGAGCTTTAGGACAGGTGGACTGCTTTTACTCTCGGTTATCTGTCATTGAAGTTTTTTTATTTGAAAAATTTGCTAAACACATTTTTTAAAATGCGGCAGGTCAGCTAAATAGCCATACGGAAAAAAGCGTATCATGTCCTGCTGCACTTTAGGTCAAAGAGCCGATCCTAGAGAGAGAAATAGGAAAGGTGAAATGTTAACTCTTACAGGCAGATTTCCTAAACAGGACAAAAAATGCATTAATTACAGAAGAAAAAAGTTTGATAAATTGGACTCCATTAATTTTACAAACTTCTGTTCATGAAAAGACACTCTTACGCACGTGAAAAATGAGAGCAGAACCTATCTTCCACACACATCCCCAAACAGACTCGCACAGAGACCTAAAGAACCATTAACCCGCTAGGAGGGTGACGATCCAAGAGGACACAAAAGACCATGCAGCCAATCCCCAAGGAGGTGACAAGTCCTAGGGCTCAGGAGTTGTCGGGAGGACAGGCAGCCGCCACCGTGGGGCCCGCTGGGCCAGAGGGGCTGGGGTGAGGAAGACAGGAAGAAGCCAGCGGGCGGCTGGGGGGCGTCCTGCCAGCGGCACTGACACAGAAGGCCAAGAGCGCTGGAGTGGGACAGAGGCCTGAATCGCCGGATCCAAATGCTGACAGCCACACGTGCTGGGGCCCTGTACTGGGCGACACACCTCAGGAGGGTGGGGAAGCTGTCTCCTGAGCCTCGGGCAAGTGCACCTTGACCAGCCCTGCCCAGGAGCAGGGACGTGCGCTCAACCGACACACAAGCGCAGCGTGTTCGCACCGCACACCGCGACCCTCCGCTGAGAACAGGTGCGTGTCGCTGCACAGGACACGGATGCGCACGAGACACCGGCTGCACGGAAGCAGCGAAACGTGGCCCCAGCTCGCGCTGCGGGGACTCAGGAGAGCAGGGAGCTCGGCGGGACACGTGGGGAGCCTGACATCTCGGCCGCTGGGGACCCGAGCGCGGCTGCTTTCTGCATCTGGGCACTGGCCTCACTGGCAAGCTGTTTGCGAGCCGTGGCCCCAGGGCCCGTTGACGATCTAGGCCTCCTGTGCTCATGTTACACCGGCAGAAACGGTCAGTGAGAACTGAAAACAACCTGGTGCCCGGGCAGAAGCAGGCGAACACGCCAGGAGAGCACAAGATGCCTGAACAGTAGATCCAAGTCACGAACTACCCGGAGCAGGCCAGTCGCAGAGACAGAAAGCAGACCCGTGGCTGCCTGGGGCCGCGGCAGAGCTGACGGGACGTCTCTGCTGGCTGACAAAATGTTCCAGGGTCACATAGTGCGGACCGGTGCAATTCTGCGAATATACTAATGAACGATACGCTTTAAAAAAGTAAACTCAATGGTATATGAAATTTATCTCCAAAAACCTATTACCAGGGGCGCCTGGGGGGCTCAGTGGGTTAAGCCTCTGCCTTCGGCTCAGGTCATGATCTCAGGGTCCTGGGATCGAGCCCCGCATCGGGCTCTCTGCTCAGCAGGGAGCCTGCTTCCTCCTCTCTCTCCGCCTGCCTCTCTGCCTACTTGTGATCTCTGTCTGCCAAATAAATAAATAAAATCTTTAAAAAAAAAACCAAAAACCTATTACTAAAGATAAGAGGGGGTAGGGACCTGGGTGGCTCAGTCGTTAAGTGTCCGCCTGGCTCAGGTCGTGACCCCAGGATCCTGGGATCCAGCCCCGCCTTAGGCTCCCTGCTCAGCGGGAAGCCTGCTTCTCCCTCTTCCACTCCCCCTGCCTGTGTTTCCTCTCTCACTGTGTCTCTGTCAAATAAATAAAATCTTAAAAAACAAAAACAAAAACAAATGTATATTCAGAAACTTGACACCAAAGAAAGATGGCACCAAAAAAGGCAATAGGAAACAAAAGATTGTTTCGTGAATGGCGCCGTGTAAATTATCACTGCACAAAGTAAGGAAAGGCTGAATCTCTGACTTTGGACAAGCAGGAAGGGCGAAGGAAGGAACCCTCCGTGCGGAAGGCGAACGGCACAGCTTGCAGAAGAGGGTCTGGGAGGACGCGCCACGCCCTAGTGAATGAGGCAAGAACAAGGAGGGAGGCGCCAGACACCGATCACAGGGTGTGCAGTGGCTGGCTGCAGTACGGGGCATCGTGGCTCCTGTTCCAGGAGCCAGAAATAGGCGTCTCAACAGTTACAAGTGACGGAAGGGCCCTATCCAGAGCACATGAAGAATTAATGCAGAACAACGAAACAGAGTCAGGAAACCCTGCAGTAAACGGGCAGAGAATATAAGCAGACAGTTCTTTTTTTTTTTTTTTAAGTAGTCTCCACACCCAACGTGGGGCTCGAGCTCAACCCCGAGATCAAGCACCACACGCTCTACCGACCCAGCCAGCTGCGCAGCCTGAACAGTTCTTGAAGAGGGAACCCCAAAGGGCCTCAAACACACCAGACGACAAAATCTGCCAACAACTCAGAGAACACACGAAAACAAGACCGACTCTCCAACGTAAGAGCAAGACTAGAAGGTGAGAAGGAGCGAGCTAGTTTGTGCAGACGGGGGCGTGAGCGTGAGAAACCCTGGCAGCACCCTGGGTTGCCCCGGGAGAGCGTCCAGGCTGCAGCACACGGAGCCCATGACCAGGTCCCCGTGGGCAAGGGGCCCAGAGAGGGGCAGAGAGCCTCTGAGACAGCACAGCAGAGGCAGAGCGGGGAGGAGCCCGCACGGACAGCCCCTGGAGAGCTCGGCTTCGTTTTTTTAAAGATTTTATTTACTTATTTGACAAAAGAAGACAGAGAGAGAGGTGGAGAGAACACAAGCAGGGGAAGCAGAAGAGAGGGAAGCAGGCTCCCTGCTGAGCAGAGAGCCCGGTGCGGAGCCAGACCCCAGGACTCCGGGATCATGACACGAGCCGAAGACAGACGCTTCACCGACAGAGCCCCCCAGGCGCCCTGAGAACTCGGCTTTAATGAAAGCAGGTCCTGGTGGCAGCTGCAGGGCCAGAGGGCCCAGGAAACCCATTTCAATGGAGGATGCCACACGGCGGTGTGCTGGCGGGCACAGCCCAGCACAGGGGAGAAAGGATGGCCCTGGGGGAGGCGCTCCCGCAGCGGCCCGGCACAGCCTCAGGGATGCGGACCCCTGGGACACAGGCTCGAGGCAAGGGTAAAACAGGGCAGTGTAGAGAGAAGCCCACAGGATGCTCAGGGCAGCACGACATTCGCCACTGCACCTAATGGAGCCAGAGTGTGGGCACAGGGTCCTCTGGGCCTCAGAGCTTGCCCACCCGTAAATGCTCCAGGCTCAGGGTGTCCAGTGCCTTACCTGGTGGGACAGGAGAGGTCTGGCCTCCCGTCTGGGCCTTGCCGAGCTCGTCCAGAGTCTCTTCGTGGACGGAAGGCAGTGGGAAGGACCGGCTCCTCTTCAACGGCGGCCCCGAGCCCGCTGCACGGCTGCCCCCTCGATCCGCTGGGAGGGGACGGGTAGGAAGGAAGGCCTCTGTTCTCACGGTGGCACACAAAGCTCACGTCTCAAGGCCCCGAGGCCTCAGCGTCAGCACCCACCTGCCCGAGGCATGGCGGGCCGGTATCGGCCTTGGACGCAGGCCCTGCTCTGCCTCTCCTAGGTCTTCCTGAACTGACTTGCCCCTCGTGGCCAGCCTCCTCCACCAGGCTGAGGACTTGCGGGTCCCCTTCCCAGGGGCAGTCCCAGCTGAGGGGACCACCTCAGCACACTTGGCGTGAGCCTGGCACACATCGGTGCTCCACTGGCTCCTTAGGTGAACGAGCCTGAAAACCACCTTCTGGGAAGGCTCTGAGCTGCGCACCGCAGCTTTGGTCCAGGAGTCTGTAAACACACAGGTGAGCTGCGCACACTCGTTAGCGTGGCTGCGTGTTACAGTCACCCTGAAGGTGACGCGTAGCCAAGAAGCCTCAACGGACAGTTTCTTTCCCCAGATCTGGGACCTTCTCTAAAGCTCGGAGCAACAGGAGGCTTGGAATCTGCTCCTGACGGCTTTTCCGTGGGGCCAAGTCCTCCCACAGAGACAGGGGAGATGGGAGGGGTGGCTGGGGTGGGAAGGAGGCCCAGACTCAGGCTGGAGGCCAGTCTGGGGACTGTACCTGGGTCGCAGGTCTCCTGGGGCCACAGGGGCCTCTCCAGGCGATCCTCGGGGCCGCAGCACGCCTGCCTCTTGGCCTTCCCGGCAGCCACACTGGCCACAGACACCAGGGGGATGGCCTGGCTCTCCTGGGATGTGAGAGAGCAGCTGGTGCTCCAGGGTCGCACCTGGGCTAGCGCTCTCAGCAGCCACACTTGGGAGAACGAGAGGGGTGGCGACCAGCGCAGAGACCAGCCGTGTGCTTGAGGCAACAGGAGCCCAGCAGGCTTTATCCTGGCTACTCTATCAAATTTAAATGGTGGTCAACATTGTCAGAAACCTTAATGCTCTTCATTAAGAAGAAAGGTAATGCAGAAAGCAAAAGGATCTGCCTTAAAATACCAGTGAAGGAAGATAATAAACCTTAAAACCCATCAGAACCAGCAGAACCCCCACGTACAGGGCTGATCCCAGGAATGAGTGATCAGCATTCAGGTCCCCTCGAAGGAGGGCCCACTAGGGTTTCATCTACACTGACTGCTCACAGCAGCTCTGCGGGGAGCAAGCTGGCCCCTCCACCCCAAGTGCCAACAGGAGGGACCCCGAGGGACAGGAGGGGACGGCCTCCACTGGCAGGCAGGCAGCGTGTGCCCAGTGGACAACAGGAAAGGGGCAGGAGACCTTATGGATTAAGGTGACTGAAGGAGCCACATTCAGCCCAAACTATAGGCTCTCCCAGAACAGGCACTGGAGGGGCCCCATCCCCCAAATCTCTCGGGTGGGGCCAGTTCTCGGTGCATGGCCTCTCGAGAATCGAGCTGCTGACTCACCCGCCAGCCCCGGCTTCAAGGCAGAGGGGTAAACACAGCCCCACCAACCCTTCCCCAGGCCCAGGGTCCCCGCGCCATGGCAAGGCCGCAAGGCCACACTCACTGGGTTGAAGAGCTCTGTGGTCAGGCCCAGGTAGTTGTGCAGAGCCAGAAAGGTGACCCTCTGTAGCCGCACCATGATGATCTGTGAGGGACAGCCAGCTGTGCTGGGCCCAGGCCTCCCGCAGGCCCCGGCCCCAGCGCGACCTGAAGCCCCCGGGGCCTGACAGTGCCCGGTGTGCACCCAGGACGGCAGCCGTCGGCGCGCAGGGAAACCGCACTGACTGTGCCGGTTGTCAACAAATCTAAGGTTACTTCAAACGCCAAATTTAGTAACAAAAAAACAACTCTTTGGGGGGCAAGTGGGAGCTCTGAAGACTTCCTTGAGGTCATGATATTGACTATAAAATATATGTTACAAATCCTTCAAAAAACCACCTTGGTCCTTCCTGCACCTGCGGCGGACGGCGCCCTCCTGGGTGTGCGGCCCTTGGAACCGACGCCGCAGCGGTGGTACGCGCTTGGCTCCCTGGCGCCGGGGCCAGAAGGGGCTCCTGCACGGGACCCACCTGCACCACCCTCACCAGGGTCTCAGGATACTTCTCAAACACGCCTTGAAAAGCCACTGCTGGGAGCCGGAGGACGGTGGAAGGGACAGCAGCACGGGCGGACACGGTTTTGTAGGGGGCGGTGTGGCCCTGCAAGGACACCAAGGTCAGGCGCTCCCAGCACCCCCGTCCCCGGAAGGGACGAGACACCAGCACGTGGCTGCACACGGAAGCGCCTGCCACGGCCCCCCCCCCCCCCCCCCCCCCCCCCCCCCCCCCCCCCCCCCCCCCCCCCCCCCCCCCCCCCCCCCCCCCCCCCGCCCCCCCGCAGGAGCAGGCGGAGCTTCTCCAGCCAGGACGCCGCCCGAGCCGTCCCTGCTCCCTGCTCCCGGCAGCCGCCGCCGTCCATCTGTCCTGACGGTTTGGCTTTGTCAAAACACAAACGGCGCCACACAGGGCCCCCGTCCCTGAGACGGCAGCTTGAGGCCTGCCACGCTGCTCTGAAGGGCGTCTGGCTTGTTTCCAGTTTGGGGCAATTGTGCAGAGAGCCGTCCTAACCCTTCACATACGGCTCGGGGCCGCCCAGTGTACGCATCTTTAACTTTCAGGAAACTACCACGCTCTTTCCACAGGGGCCGCACCATGCTGCGCCACGCCCCAGCCACGGATGGGCTTCCGTGGCCCACACACACACCACGGCTGCACCCCCAGGGCTGAACGGTGAGGAACGTGGCCAGTCTTGGCTCTGGTTCCGGCGGGGAGCCTCTCACCCAGCTAGCGACGTCTGTGTTCACAGGGTGAGGCCTGGTAGTCTCAGGACGGGGCTGGCCACGCCGGGAAGTCTGCCCACAGCGGGGGAGCTGCGGTAGTCCTGATCCTGACCAAGCCCTGTGCGTCGGGAACCTGGGCGTGTGGTTCTCAAAACACTCTAAGTGAGCTCTGCGACTCCGTTATATTTCTTCCCTTTTCTGCTCATTTCACATCCTTTATAAAGAGAAAAGTGCGGGGCTTCTACATGGTTCAGTGAGTTAAGCCTCTGCCTTCGGCTCAGGTCATGGTCCCAGGGTCCTGGGATCGAGCCCCGCATCGGGCTCTCTGCTCAGCAGGGAGCCTGCTTCCCCCCCCCCCCCCCCCCCCCCCGAGCCTGCCTCTCTGCCTGCTTGTGATCTCTGTCAGATGAATAAATAAAATCTTAAAAAAAAAAAATAAGTGTCCCCGGGAGACCATAACTGCACCACAAGAAACAGGAGCACAGAGCAGTCGCCTGCTAGGGATTAAAGGACAGAAAGTACAGGCCGGCTCTGGGTTCCCTGCCCCCTCGTGAGGCCAAAGCTTACGCACCACTCGGCCACCCTACAGAGAGCGGGCACTGCTTCTGTGGGCACACAGTGGGTAGAGGGTGTATCCTGCATGTGGCCTCACCTAGTCTCCCACTCACAAGCAAGTCAAGCAGTTAGGAGGTCCCAGGAGAGCCAAGGGAGGACCCCACTAACCCCATCAGATGGCAATTGTCATCTCTGTCCGAGAATCAGAGAGAAAAGCAGGTGCGTAAGTTTGGGGAAAAGATGGGAAAAGGGAATGACCGTGTAGCCACTGTTGCTAAAATTGGCTCATGGGCTATTTATTTCCAAATTGACTTATTTAGGAAAACAACGATTCCAACCTCACCTCAGATCGAAAAACTGTGAGAGCCACAGAGAGAGCCTGACCTGCTGAGAGTGGACCCAAGGCCCAGGCGCACACACCCAGGAACGCTTCCCGCTTTTCCAAACGTGCTCAGCAGCAGAGGCAGAACGAGAAACAACCGTAAACAAGCTGAACGGTGGGCAGCGGGACGGTGGTGTGGACGGCCGGACTGGGACACGGCCTGCCCGTGGGGGCCTGACCCCACCGACCCGCAGAGGCCCGGCAGCCAAGGAGCCACGCGCAGCATAAAGCCACGCAGGGTCGGGACGGGGGCCGCCATGCCACGCACTGCAGAGGGCGCAGCTGTCCTCCGAGGAGAGGGACACCGGAGGGCGGGTTTACAGCCAGGCAGCCTGGCGACGGCTACGTGCCTATGTGACAGCTCACCCGGCTGCTTACTACCTCGTCCACTTCTGTATCTGTGGAATGTTCCATAATGCTTGTCAAAGTTAACGCAGTAAGGGAAGGGGCGGCTGGACTAAGGTGGTCAAAGTTCCCGAGTTCCAGCTCGAGCATCAGGACGGAAAGTACCAGGGATACAACGAGCACCAGGGTGCCCGTGGCTGCCGAAGGACACGCAGGAGCGCTGGGAAGGGGGGTCTCGGGAGCTCATCACAGCTCGTTTAAATGTGTCCCCGTGAGATGACGGCAGTGAGCTGGACCTGTCGTGGGGATCACGTCACAGCAGAGGTCAACCGGGACGCCCTGCCGTGCACCACACACACGCACGCACGCGTGCCGACCGTTCCTCAGTAAAATGGAAAAAAACTAGAAGAATCAAAACTGCCTCAGTATCAAAAGAATATGTTGTTACTTCAGTCGGAAAAAACAATAACAAAGACCACCCCCCATTAAAGAGGGTAGTTTGACGGGGAGTGTGCCTCTCTGCGGCAGGCGCACCGGTCTCTGCTGTCAGAGGGACTCCTCCTTCAAGACAAAAGCTAAGAGCAGATGAGACGCGTCAGCCCACTCTGGAAGCCAGGGGACAGCAAGCGACAGAGAGGCAGCTGACGCGACTGTCAGATGAAAGCTGAACCGTCCCTTTGGGGGTACAAAGCCAAGATGGTGACACCCACCCTCAGGGGAGGGCCCGAGCCCCTCCGCACCCGCCAGCAGGCCGCGGGGGTCCTGCAGAAGGGGAGGCCAGAGCACCCAGACCTTCAGCAGAGCCCAGGGCAGGCGCCGTCTCACGCCCGGGCGGGAGGACAGCGTCTGCCTGCGTGGGGCAACCCCACGCTCCTTCCCCGACGGCGGGACACTGGCAGGTTCCTGTCCGAGACTCGGCTTTAGAGGAGAATCCCTGCCGGTGGGGACCTGTGGGCCCCTGCCAGCCGTCCCGCAGTGAGCCCCGGAGGACGAACCCTGAGCACGCGGGCTCCCAGCCGGCTTCCAAGGAGCTCGCGCTACTTTTCTTTTTATCATTAGTCCATAGATCAGCACTCAAATGAAGGCTTAGGACATTTCCAGCAACCCGGGTTACCTCATGCCCCCAATGAGCCCGATCAAGCCCGTCCTGACAGGCGACACGGATGGTCCAGGACGGGCAAACTTCCGCCAAGGGCCAAAGCTCCCCGACTGCCTGTTTCCCTGGGACCCTGGGACGGCCGGGCTGGGCAGCTGCAGCAGAGGCCACGCGGCCTGCCTGGCCCTCTCGAGCCTGAGCACCGCCGCACCCTCACACGTCAGTCCTGCCTGTGCAGCGCTTCCTGCGACTCACTCTGGCCCCCCGTGTGGCTGCTGAGAAAGACAGAAGCCAAAATAAACAGAGAAGAGAGACCCATACAGCAAGAGAGGACAGGGAGCAAAAGAAAACCTCGTCTTACTTCATCCATAAAAAGTAATAAAACGCTATTAAAAAAATTTTAGAACAGGGGACAAAGAGCTCCTGAGATAAAGACATGGTGGCTGAAGCCGAAGCACGGGCAACAGCAGGCGGTGACGGTGTGCGGAGTGTTAGAGGCCGAGCACGTGACTCCGGGAGTCTCACTGTGCGTGTTTGGCCACAGAACGTGAACACACTCGCTAAAGAAATATACACACACGCTGCACGCGTGTACACACACGGATGGACGGGCGTGCACCCGTGTTCACCGCCGCCGCGAGGAAGGTGTGCTGCGCGCACGCAGACGGGGAACACGCACACACACGCACAACAGAGTATCGCTCACCCACAAGAAAGAACGAAGTCTCGCCATTTGCAATGACGTGGACGGATCCAGAGAGAGCGCGCACTCGAGGCAGAGGGAGAGGGAGAGAGAGACTCTGACGCAGCCCCCGTGCTCAGCGCGGGGCCCGATGGGGGGCTCGGTCTGACAACCCGAGATCAGGACCTGAGCCAAAACCAAGAGTGGGGTGCTTACCTGCCTGAGCCCCCCCCGAGCCCCGAGACAGTGCTGTGCCGCGTGGGCGAAGTCAGTCGGAGGAAGACAAATACCCTGTGGTTTCCCTCCTACGTGGCCGCTCAGAAACAAAACAAGCGAGCCACGGGCAGAGTCAGAGAGCGGCCACGGACCAGGCGGTCAGTCACAAAGAACACACTGGCGATAACCAGAGGGGAGGGGGTGACATGGGGACGGGGACTGGGGGCAGAGCGGCGTGTGAAGGGCTCGAGCACCACGTTGTGCTCCTGAGACGAACGCAGCACTGCGTGCGGCCGTGCTGAGAACCACAGATATTCCACTTAAAAATAGAATAGAACCCATGCGACTGAAACTGGAAGTTCAGTGGGAGGTCTGTAAGACAAAGCGGAAGAACCCCCCAGAGGGGATAACAGAAAGGTAAAGGGGGCACAGAACGAAGACACGTCCGGCTCTGCAAGGTTCCGGGCTCTACCTCCCTCACACGCTTCCCGGGAAGCGGACGGCGCCGCCACAGCCAGCGGCCCGGGGAGCCAAGGTGCGGGCCCCCCACACAGAAGGACGGGGCCCAGAGGAGGAGTGGGGACCCCGGGGAGCTGGAGCTCAGCGCGGGGAGGTCAGGCTGGACAAGAAGATCGGGGCTTGGGGGCACTGGGACAGGGCACCACACCACACCACACAAAAATGGAGCCGCCCCAACACCAAGGCAACTGCTGACTCCAGGGACACAGGAAACCAACGTCGTGGAGGCGAACGACAGCGCTTGGGTGTGGCTGTGCTGGGGCTGGAGGTGCGGGGAGGCCCGCAGGCCACCAGGGAAGTCCGCCGTCTCTCCCAGGCCGAGAAGCCCGCACCAATCTGAGACAGAAGGTCACGAAGAGCAGCGGAAGCCCCAGACGCCCTAGAAGACGCGGAACCGGCTTTTCTGGGCAGGGGCAGCAGGACGGACAAGTGACTCATAAGACACCAAAACTGTTTTTAGAATCTGTCTGGTGGGGCGCCTGGGGAGGCTCAGTGGGCTGAGCCTCTGCCTTCGGCTCAGGTCATGGTCTCAGGGTCCTGGGATCGAGCCCCGCATCGGGCTCCCTGCTCAGCGGGGAGCCTGCTTCTCCCTTTCTCTCCGCCTGCCTCTCTGCCTACTTGTGATCTCTGTCTGCCAAATAAATAAATAAAATCTCTAAAAAAAGAAAAGAATCTGTTACTTGGATAGAATTAATTTTTTAAGTGACAAACACAAATACTTGATTAGGCAAAAATGATGTCCCTTCGGATGATCAATTGATCACAATTCAGAATTATTTTCTCTCAAACATCAGCCCTGCTTCCTCACCCTGCCCCACTGAAGGGAGGCGGGCTCCCACCGCAGGAGGAGGGCAGGGACGCAGCAGGCTGGGGAGGCCTGGTCACAGTGCGCATCTCCTGTCCATGCCTGAAGTCACGGTGAGACAAGAAGCACCAAGAAGAGCCTCCACCAAAGCTACATTTTGCTTAACCCTCACCAGGGCAGAGGGAGGCCACAGAGCTGCCTGACGCCCCGGCTGGTCTCCATGGAGACAGACGATCCGTCTACACCTCCTGGCGTCTCAGACTCACAGTACTCCTCGCAGATTCTGACACATACCAGCCAGAGTCCCACAGAGCCGCACGCGCCCCGCCCTGCACACCTGGGAGCCCCTTCCCAGCACAGTGCCTTAGGCAAAGGCACTGGCCTTTCCAGGCAGCTCCGCCTCGCTCAGAGGAAGCGGCGTCTCTCTCAGTGCTGGCCAAGCGTCTTATGAAGACACACCAGGTCCTGGGGGCAGAGCGAGATGCTGGAGTCCTAGCATCACCCCACCCCAGGCCCTGGCAAAGCTCAAAGCATGTCTGTGCCAGCCTGGCAGGGATAGGGGAGCACCACAAACACCCCCAAGTCTCAAGTCTGTCACCCCCTTGTACACAAGCGCCCGGGGCTACATCACAGGGTACCCACCCATCATGAGTGTCACCCAAATACTGAAACTCCTGGCCCCACATGGATGCACCCTTGTCAAGGCCTGTTAAACCACTCTGGAGACCCCTCTGTGCAGTGTCTGGGGGAAACCGAGGTACATATTGCCTTGGTGAACAGCTAAAAGTGAGAGCAGGAAGTGGAGCCTGGAGGTAAGGAGGTAATCAAATACACCTTCTGAGCTACGCAGGCCTGTGCATTATCAGAGCTCGGGCGGTGCAGGCTTAAGATTTGTTTCACTGCGGGGCGCCTGGGGGGCTCCGTGGGTTGAAGCCTCTGCCTTCGGCTCAGGTCATGGTCTCGGGGTCCTGGGATCGAGCCCCGCATCGGGCTCTCTGCTCGGCAGGGATCCTGCTTCCTCCTCTCTCTCTCTCTGCCTGCCTCTCTGCCTGCTTGTGGTCTCTGTCAGATAAATAAATAAACTCTTAAAAAAAAAAAAAGAGATTTGTTTCACTGTATAGAGATTTGATTCTGGAGGAGAAAATCAGAGTGAACTCTAGTCAGTGAGAAAGGAACAGGTTGCTGAGCTGAGACTTTCTACAGCTAGAGACGCACACATAACTGATTTTACTATTCTGTCTACTTCTGCACATGTCTGAGATGTCCGACGAGACGATGGGGCGCCTGGGGGGCTCAGTGGGTTGAGCGACTGCCTTCGGCTCAGGTCACGATCCCGGGGTCCTGGGATTGAGACTGGCTTCGGGCTCCCTGCTCAGCGGAGAGTCAGCTTCTCCCTCTGTCCCTCTCCCTGCTTACACTCTCTCAAATAAAAAAAATCTTAAAAAAAAAAAAATGTTCCAGGCCAGTAAGTTTAAACATCACGAGATAACATGAGGTATTATTTTGTAACTGCCCTGACGAAGATCAAACACGAGATGACTGCCTGGCTGGTGGGTGAGGACACGGCGTCCTACCACAGGACTGTGGCTCAGGCGCGGGGCAGCGTGCACACAAAACCATTCACCACAACGCTCGGCAGAAGACTGGGGACAACAGAGATACCCGCTGGCACAGAAGCCCACAGGAGGGCCCCTCCCAGGAAGGGGCCTTGGGGCCCAAGAGATGAGAGCAATGTTTTCACTACACAGTGGTTGTCCGTTTTGAATCGCGGACCACGTGCGTATACCACTCAGTCCAAAAAACCATCACTGAAAAGACAGTCAAGATGCATAAGCAAATGCCAGCTCCGCTTACACACGCAGTTAAAGGGGCTCCCACACACGCCCTTGGCCTACGGGGAGTCCCGTGCACCCCAGTCCACACCCCAGTCCCTCACCACTGGGGAGAACCGGCCTTGGCGCGGGAGACCTACTGTCCCGGTGACTTTGGGTGGGCCCAGGGGACTCACGGTGATGACGTCCAGGATGCTGAGGAGGCTGTGGACGCTGTCTCCGGCCAGAACCTCTTTGACCGCTACCTCAGCGCCGTCCTGCGGTCGGGAAGCAGAGCAGAGTCATCCGCTGACCAGAGGCTCCGCCCAGCCCGGACCAGCCGGGCCACCCGGCCGCCACTGCCACCGGTCCTGAGAGTTGGGCCATGCCCTAGTGGACCTCTGGCAATTCCAGATGTGATAAGGTCCAAAGCAGAGGACGGAAAACACGAGGCTGAGTAGAGCAGTCAGGAAGTCCAGGCGGAGCTGGGCCTTCAACCCATGGCCTGTCCTCACTAGGGGGACTTAGACTGAATTTCACAAAACCTAAGGAGTCTGCTGATCTAAACAGAAGGCTGTGAGGCCCAAGTTCAGTTCTTACTGCTATAAATCATAGTGGTTTTTTCGATCATTTTTTTTAATAAACATATAATGTATTATTAGCCCCAGGGGTACAGGTAGCACACGCCCTCCCCAATGTCCATAACCCCACCCCCTCTCCCTACCCGCCCCCCACCCCCCGACAACCCTCAGTTGCTTTTGTGAGATTTAGAGTCTCTTATGGTTTGTAATCATAGTGTTTTTTTTTATAAATATTTTCTTGATTTTTTAAAAAAATTTTTTAAAAATTTATTTATTTGTCCGAGAGAGAGAGAGAGCGAGTGAGCACAGGCAGACAGAGTGGCAGGCAGAGGCAGAGGGAGAAGCAGGCTCCCTGCCGAGCAAGGAGCCCGATGCGGGACTCGATCCCAGGACGCTGGGATCATGACCTGAGCCGCAGGCAGCCGCTTAACCAACTGAGCCACCCAGGCGTCCCTGTAATCATAGTGTTTTGATACACTTTTCCACTGGATTAAAACAGAAACAAGAACTATGGTGGTTAGTTAGTATAAGAACTTCATCTCAGCTTGACCCAGGAAAACTCTTTTTGAACTTGTTCAAACTTGGCCCAGGTCAGCCTACAAGAACCTTCTGGCCCAAAGGCTCCGTTCCAGGAAAGGCCCACCAGCTGGGCTGATGACAGCCCTGGACGCTGAGGGCTGGATGAAGACCATTTCCTTTCTCATCACCCCACCAAGTCCAGCGTAGACGAAGCCACACACAGACAGTATCGTGTCTAGAAAGGACTTGTGGGAGCCCTGCTGGGTCAGGGCCCACCCCCCAGGCTCAGGCAGGTGGGGACTTCCTTAAGGTCAGGGGGCCGCCTTGTGCAGTCTGGGGCCCCCAAGAGTCTGCTCCAACAACAGGGGGTGGCCACTGGGGCCCTCTAAGGAGACAGGCGTGGTGCCTCCAAGGGCCTGGAACAGCTAGAGCGCAGGAAACCCCCAAACGCCACTGAACCTGGTAAGTGACGGGCACACCCCATGCGCGAGTGAAGCCAGCACACCGACTGACCCTGCATCGGCATCTGTGATAGCAAAGTGTGCCTTTCCCCAAAGAACAGAAACTTAAAATTTTATACTAACTTTTCAGGAGGAAACTTTTAAGAATCTTTTACATGGCAGACATGTAAGTAAAAACACAACGGGGACGCCTGGCTGGCTCAGATGGTGGAGTGTGCAGCTCTTGATTTCAGGGTCATGAGTTCAAGCCCCACATGGGGTACAGAGCTGACTTAAACACAACACAGCAGACCCACACTGTCCACCTCGCCCTGCTCCCCCTCAGGCCCCCCACCACACGCCGCCAGGCTCTCTTACCGCGTCCTGGACGCAGACTTCCAGGCGCCCATCCTGCACCACATAGATGCTGGTATCCGGCTCCCCTGGCTGGAAGACATGTTCTCCTTCGAGCAGCTGCACAAAGACCATGTGTTTGCAAAGTTCCAGGAAGAGTGGCTTCTCAAAGTGGCCCAGGACCCTGCAAAACCACAGCACGTGTGGGAGACCTTCAGGAAGAACAGGAGGGGCTGATGGGAGATGTGGCCATTGCCACCGTCAGCACTGGCCAGATCTGCAGAGCGGGGGTTCACCCCCGCCAGTCAGCACTAGCCACCTGACCCAGGTCAGGACCGAAGCAGAAACTTCGGGAATTCCCATAAACTGCTTTTCCATCAGCTTAAAGAACTCCTGAGCCATGACTGTGAATCTGAGCCAGAGGCGTGCACAAAAGCCCAGGCAAAGCAGTGCTAGAAAGAGGAACAGGGTTTCCAGGCAGAGACGGGAGGGAGCCTGAGACTGAAGGCTTGTAGCTTCGGGGCAGCCTCGAGCTCCCCGCACCTGCTCAGAGTTTCCTCCTGAGCAGGGAAACCCTGGCAAGCATCCAAACCAGAGGAGAGCAGCACCAGGGGCCGCAGCGGCGGCCCCAGGAAAGGGAGCGTGGCCCGGGTGCTCCCGCAGCAGCCTCCTTGTCTTACCGCACGTTCTTCAGCATGTACAAAACTTCTGACGGCACGTGCGAGTTCTTCACGTCAAACTCCGTGAGGTCAGCCTCCAGCAGGGAGGGTGGGGGCTCCTTCGGCTGCAGGGCTGGGTACTCCTTCTTGAAACGCAGAATCCTACAAAGCAGAGATCCGCGCACCTGGAGCCCCAGGGCATTCCAAGCAGATGGCATGAGCACGGTGGACGCAGAGGTAGGGCAGCCAGGGCAGCAGCGACGGCCGGCAGGCTCACCAGTGCCCTCCAGGGAGGGCAGCCGGGTGGGGCACGTGTGGTCCAAAGGACACTGCTAGTACCTCTTGGCCAAAGACAGCACCTTGGTCCTCTTCCTCACCCGCTGCCGGGGGGTCGCCGTGCCACCCACAAGCGTGTGGGGCAGTGTGGTCACCTGCAAGGCAAAAGGAGAGGACCTAATGGACCTGGCCTCAGCCTCAGCCCCCAGCACGTGCCCTGTGGGCTGCCTGCAGGCATGGCATCAGCTCCCAGGGTCCGGCCCTGCCTGCCTACCTGCCCAGCACTTGGGGATCATCCTTGGTACTGGGGACAGTGAAGCCCTCGAGAGAGCACCAGGTCCTCAGGCCCGTGGTCCCTCTTCAGGCAAGCCTGAGGCTCAGCCTCTCCTCTATTACACTGACACAGCAGCCCCTTTCCACAGCCTTTTGAAAGCTGGCCCAGGGCAGCTGGGTGGCGCAGTTGGTTAAGAATGTAACTCTTGGTTTTGGCTCCGGTCATGACCTAAGGGTTGTGAGATCGAGCCCCGTGTCCGGTTCTGTGCTCATCATGGAGTGTGCTTGTCATTCTCCTTCCCTTTCCCTGCCTCTCCTGCTCATGCACGCCCACCGTCTCTCTCTACTACATACATAAATAAATTTAGCCCCGTCCTGTCCTACGCCTCCCCCAGCCCCCACTGCCCCAGAATCGAGTCCCTGCGTGATCATCCTGGGTCTAGAAAGTCTTTGCCCCTTCACCACCCCCCAGGCCAGCTCATCTGCCCCGTGGCAGTAAGAGTGCAGAGCGCTGGTTCCTGGATGTCAGCAACCCCCCGTGGGCAGCCACTGCCCCTCTGGCTCCCCGAGCGGCACCTGCCTCGTGGTGTGAGCTATGGGTGTGAGGTCACAACTCCTCCTTCCCTCCAGGTGACCCGGCACCACTGGACCACTCTCCTGTCCTCCTCAGCCCAGGTCTGGCCACTGCAGTCCTCAGTGGAACCACTGGTTAACTGCCTCCCAACTGAGCCCGCGCAGTTTCCTTCAAGACCTGCCTGAGGTCAGCGCACGTGGCCCTCACTAGGCTGAGGCCCGCGCCACGACCTGTCGGCAGCGCCGGTGCACCTCCATGTCACCGCCTGAGGCCGAGAAGAACGTGAAGTCCACACAAGGACTCACAGGCCCTCTCTGTGCCATTTCTTTTTTTTTTTTTTTAAAGATTTTCTTTATTCATTTGACAGAGAGACATGGCAAGGGAGGGAACACAAGCAGGGGGAGTGGGGGAGGGAGAAGCAGGCTCCCCTGCTGAGCGGGGAGCCCGATGTGGAGCTCGATCCCAGGGCCCTGAGACCATGACCTGAGCCGAAGGCAGAGGCTCAACCCACTGAGCCCCACAGGCGCCCCTGCTGTGGGATTTCGAGTTCACTACAGAGAACGCGTAGTAGCGGCGAACCCAGGGCAAGCGGCAAGGAGAGGCCACTCTAAAATGCCAGCAGCTACTCGTATCTCAAGCAGGGCAAGCCCTGGGCAGTGTTGTCCCTCCTGCCCTCAGGGGGTGGAAGGGGGCCGGGGGTGACCGGGAAGAACTGGACCAGGCCATCTATTCTCCACGTGGGGACTGATGCTGACAAGGGAGGCCTTCCCGTGTCCACGTCGCGGCAGGACCCCCGATTTCAGCACGGAAGCTGGGACATGCTGTGCCCCAGGACACAGGCTGACGAGGCCTCCGTCTCTCCACACTGGCTAACCGTCTCTGAGGGTACAGAGGCTGTGGCGTTGCAGGGTGAGGGAGCCACAGGCTGCTGGGGGCCCCACTGTGCCGGGGCCTGTGGGAAGTGGGCCTGCAGCACAGGTTACCTTCCTCATGATCTTCCGACCATAAAACATCACTTTGTCTCTCTTCCGGAATCTGTACTGAGGAGTGGGCTGTACCTGTCCTGCAAGGGGAGAGAGGGGGCTGCTGAGCCAGAGAGAGGCAGGAGGGTTCTGCCAGGCAAGCTGTAGGGCGTGCACACCGAGCCCGTCCTGCCCCTGCTACGGCACACAGCGAATTGGAAACGCATGTGGCCTCTTGGGCCCGGGTGGGCACAGGCTGGTTCACAGGGAGCAGGACTCACGTCATTTCTTAGCAAAGTCTTGCTCAGGAACATGAGCCAAAAAAGCTGGGGACATATGCAAATTCCATGGGTCCAGTGTGCACAGCCTCAGCTGGGACAGGCCAGCAGTTCCCGACAAAAGCTACTACAGGCCTGAGAGCTGCTCCCAGGAGCTCCGAACATGGGTAAGACACCCAAATCTCCGCCACCCTCTCAAGCCCTTGTCCCTTACCCCTAGAGCTGGAGTCTGAAGCGAGATACTCACGGACTTGGCTAACCCTTCTGTACACAAAAAAGACAGTGATGCCAACGAGGGCCAGGGCCAGCAGGGCTCCAATCACAATCCCCATCAGCTGGGCAAGGTCAGACAGAGCACCCATCAGCAAGACGGCCAAAGAGCCCCTCCCCACCCTGGCCACAAAGGAGCAGCCTGGAGCCCAAGGGGCCACGAACCCCAGGCTCCCCCCCCCACCAGGAAGCACTGGAGGTGGTTACCATGGTGGACTGTGAGTGCTGCTCCGTCAACTGCAGGCCCCAGGATTGTAGGGCAGAACCCAAACAGAAGTCAGCCTAGGGCAGAGCACTGTGGTCAGGAAGGGCCAACACAGGCATGGCCCCGACTGCACAGGGCAGCAAGAACAGAGCTGCTGGTTAGGGAGGGAGCCGGCAGCCCAGGAAGAAGTGATCTTCTGGGCTGCTGAGGTCCTCTGAGCACGGCTGCTCAGGAGGCAGAGGAACCTGTCTCCCACGGTGACCCACGGGACACGGGACAGTCAGGCAGCTGGGCAGGGCCAGGAGCTGTGTTGACCACAAATCACAGGCATTTTTATCACATGTGAATCCTAAATCTTCAGCTTTCAGGTCCCTCAGACCCAAGTCTAGAGAAGCAAAGCTGGCTGGCCACAGGTGGCGTGAAGGCCATCCCTCAGTGCCCTGTGATGACCAACAGGACTGTGTGCTGCTGGCAATGGGGCACATGGAAGCCGACACCACAGCAATGCTCAGAAACCCTGAGGAGTCCTCTGGATTTTGAGAACCCTGAATACCAGCTCATAGCAGGGAAAGGTTATGTGCCTGCCCCCCCCGCCCCAACTCCCAGGGAAGGAGTCAGTGCGGCTTCAGAAGCCCAGACCCAAGGGAGGGAGGAGGAAAAGAAAAAAGCAAGCACAGGATGGTGAATGGGCAGATGCCTGGGGCCACCTACATGGATACTGGCGGATTCCCCAAAAAGATGAAAACAAACGAGAAAAAGCAGCCAAACAAGCAGGCACTCGGTGTTCCTCCTGGTATCCACATACCTCCCCGCCAGGCAGCCAGGAATGGGATAGGGCAGGGGCACCTGCTAATCCTTTCAAGCCCCAAGTGCCAAGGACTAAAGTACCTTGTCCCATCCTCGGAGAGAGCAGCAGACGCAGCATGGAGGCCAGAAAACCCAGTGAAATGGAAGGGCATTTGAAAAAAGGCTCAAGAGCAGAAAGTTGCCGCAAACCAGGATAAGCAAGTGGCCCAGAAAACCAGGTCTTTGAAATTGGTTCAGGCAGTGGGAGCTTCCTCTTTCAGAGCCAAGACACAGCCTCTCCTGGCCTAGAGTGTGTGCCCAGCTGTCGCCAGGACGGGACCCACAACCCACTCTTCACTTAGGTGCGTGCCTTGGAGCTCAGCCACCCCGTCAAGGACAACCAAGGAAAGGGTCACACAGGTGGCCCATAACCTAGTTATGTAACCTCCCGTACTGAGCGTCTCAGGCGTTTCAGAGTTGTTTTAATGCATCCACTTTTCTGCTTTAGGAATAAAGGCTTTGTGATACGGCTACAGATGTTCCACAGAGAAAAGATTCGAGTCAAAGCAAGCAGAAGTCCTAAGGGGACGCAGGAACTGACGGTTGTGACCTCAGGGGAAGAAGTGGCAGGGTCTGACTCTGACAAGGGGACAGAGGGGCCCAAGCTGCCAGTCCCATTCAGCTGACTCGGAGGAACTGCCCACAATGCAAATATGGAAAAAGGACCCTTTCTCTGGGTCCAGAAATGCCCCTCACTGGGAGTTCTGAGGCTCTGATTCATCCCTGGAACCCTCCAGTTCCATACCTCTGGGCTGGCATCCTCCTCTTGCTTCATGGCTAAAAATGAAGAAAAAACAAAAAAACAGTCAAGGTGAAAAGAAGAAAGACTGGTTCAAAGGAGGGCAACTGTCCCGCCAACTCATGCTCACGGGCAGAGCAACGCTTTCAGCCTTTTCTGCTGGGCTCCTTTTCTCTTTAGAGTCTGTTTGCTGAAAGGACACCCCTGAGGGACAGCTGTGCTCTCCACCAGAGCCACTCCCATCTCTGTGAGCAGCTCTCCCGGACGGCCCAGGAACCCACAACCCCGCCGAGTCCCGCTCCTCTCCCAGCAGGTCAAGGGCAAGCGTGGGCAGCTCAGCCACGGCCTAGGGTGGCCAGGAGCTCCCAGGACCACAGGGATGGGGCTGTAGCTGGGGGCAGGGTAGGGGTGCACAGGGTCCCACAGGGCAACTGTGAGACGACCTAGTGGCCCGCCTCAGGGGGGTTTCTAGCCACTGGGCTTGAGTCCTCGAGGTGGATGTGTCACCTTGAGAAGAGGGTGAGCGTGGGGAGCTGGTTCACCTTGCCCCTATCCAGTGGGGAGAAGCCAGGTCTGGGGCTGTTCCCCGTGTGCCCCAGGCCCCTCAGAAAAGCAGCAGCAACAGAGGGCGAGTCTCTCCCAAAATCCCAACCAGAGAAGTCAGGCGCAGAAGGCGGATGCGGGGTCAGTGCATCTGCTCCTGGGTCAGACGTCCTGTGTCCTCTGCCACCACATGGAAAACCCTTCCTTCTCCGTCGAGTCTCCCGAAGGGCCGGCAGCGCCCGCCCCCAGCCCGGAGGCCCGCTAGTGCCCGGACCAGGCAGTCCCCCCACGCGCCCCTCGCTCCGCGTCCGCACCGGCGAGGGCACAGACCGCACACAGCCCGACAGAAGCGGGGCAGGGGGGCTGCAAGGTCGCGAGGCACCGGGGCGAGTGGCCGTCCAGGTTGGTGGTGTTATTTTAGGGGGTCCTCGGGGTTGGGGGGCGTCGGTGTCGGTGGACATCAGGGCCGGGGAGCCTCGGGTGGACAAGCGCCGGGGCTGGCCCACGTCGGGGCTGACGGCGTCGGAGGGAGGGGTTTGGGTTTGGGGCCAGCGAGGCCGGGGGCTCGAGGTTTACTGGTGTCGGGGCTGGAGGCTGGGGGTTGACAGGCGTCGGGGTCGGGCCTCACGGCTGGGGGGCCTCGGAGTTGGGGGCTCGGGGTCGACGGGCGTCGGGGCTGGGGGGCGGTGGTTAACGTCCGGGGCGTCCAGAGGACTCGGGCTCCGCCTCCCACCTGCGCCTCCCACCGCGCAGGGCCGGGCGGGCCTGTGGGGCAGTGTGCGCCCCGGCACGGGCTGGGGCGCGGACGGATACCCTTCCTCGCAGAGCCAGACCCAGGCCCGCGCTCCCTCCGGACGCTCTGCGGCGACTCACCGGGACCGCGCGCTCCCGACGCCCGCGCTCCCGTCACTACCCCCGCCGCACGGCAGACAAGGTCGCACCTCCTCGCTCATTGGCCGGGGCCCAGAGGTCCCGCCCACCCGCAGGGCCGAGGCTGTACATTGGACGCAGCGCCACCAATCGGAGCTACTCTTGCTGCGGCGCGGGGGCCGGAAGCCGTGCTGGCCGCCGGAAGTCGTCCGCGACGCCGGAAGCGGGGGCCAGTGCGGCTGGTCACCGTGCGTGTGGGACGACCGGCGGCGCCCGCGGCGTGCAGGCTTCGGCATGGGCCTTCTGAGCGGGGCTGCTCGCGCGCTCGTGCGCGGTGCGGACCGCATGAGCCGGTGGACCAGCAAGCGGGGCCCGCGCACCTTCTGCAAGGGCCGCGGCGCCAAGGGCACCGGCTTCCACGGCCGCAACGGGAAGTTCGTGCAGGTCCAGGAGATGGTCCCGGAGCTGGTGGTGCCCGAGCTGGCGGGCTTCAGGCTGCGGCCGTACGTGAGCTACCGCGCCCCCGCGGGCCCGGACGCGCCCCTGACGGCCGAGCAGCTGTTCCGGGAGGCCGCGGCCCCGGCCGTCGAGGAGGACTTCAGGGACGGCACCGTCGACCCGGCGCGGCTGGAGAAGTACGGCTTCGAGCCGACGCAGGACGGCAAGCTCTTCCAGCTGTACCCCAGGAACTTCCCGCGCTAGCGGCCGCGGCCGGAGCCGCAGCCCCGGGCGTGCCGGTGCCTAGATAAACGCCGCTAAACCCGAAACACGGTCCGGAGTCTTCTGTCGGGGGGACGCGCCGCCGGCTGGGAACCGGGCACTTGGCGCGGCGGTTCCCTTCGGGTCTCGTCGGGAAATAGGGCAGGCGGCAGACGTGGTACCCGGGCGGGCTGGGGGCTCAGTCCTGGGGTGTTGGCATGGAGCCCTGCCGCGGGCCCTCCCGGCCTCTCCGCCCCGCGCTCGCTGCGTGTTTTGCGGCCCGCACGGCGCTCCGCTCCGTTTCTTCCAGAGCCGGGGACGACCCCGGGAGTCAGAGTCGCGGCCTCGTTAGGTTCCTGCCGCCACCGGGGCGGGAGGGGTTAGTCCGCCGCGTCGGTCCGAGGCTCTTACAAGCACTTCCGGGGCCGTGGTGAGGCCCTCGGAGGTGTTCGCGGGAAACCCCCGTTAAGTCAAGGCGCACTTTCGGGGCGCCTGGGGGCTCACGGTGAAGAGCCCAGGGTCCTGGGATGGGACCCTGCGTCGGGCTCCCTGCTCTTCTCCCTTTAGCCCTCCCCGTTTGTGCTCATCCTCTTTGCTCTCAAAATCTTTAACAGGTCGGGTGAGCCGGGTGGTGAGCATTCGGGAGGGCACGTAGATGGGGCCCTTCCTGGGTGTGGCGCGTAAGCAGTCTCGAAACACTGAGAAAATAATAGAACTAAAAAACAAAAAGAAAAGCACACTTTCCTTTAGTTAAATAAGTATGAGGAACCGAATGCCCAATTCACATAAGAAATCGACAGGGCTGGGAGCTGGGAGCCAAGACCCGTCACCGCTTGCAGGCCCCAGCACTGAGAGGCCACTGGGCCCTGTGCAGTCACCCGCGGAGGAGAACACCCAGTGAGAGGGTCACAGAGTCACACTCGGTTTTATTTGTGGAAACAGCCTTTATGACTTCAAACCAACCAAACTCTTCCCTAGCTCAGCTGCTCTCCCACTTCCAGAGGTGAAGAACATGATCATAAAAGGAGCAAGTAGCTAGGAGGTCAGTGTTCAAGGTCGCTGCTTCCAGACAGAGGTCACAGTCACAGACCTTGGTCCCTGTGGTGTGCCGCCAGCTCCCACTCTTCATCGCGTCCTCTGCGAGTGGCTGGACGGGAGTCCTCCGTTTGCTGCCACTCTGAAGTCTGGAAGGACCCTCTTCCTTGTCCTCTGCTAAATGACGACGAGAGGCTGCTGGTGACTGGTGTACAGCCCTCAGGCTACAGAGAGGTGCCACTCTGGCTCCTGAGCTGCCACAGGGAAAAGTCCCCAAGCAGCACGGCTGGTGGATCTGTGACAGGCTGCCCGAGCAGAGCCAGGACCAGTCAGCTCCATACACCAATGAGCTGGACAACGCGTGAGACACAGAGACCGTGTAGGCTTCCTGCTTCTCCTCTGGAATAAGACCAAACGTGATGTTACCCAGGGTTGATCTCATCACTTCCAACGGATGGCCCCTGCCCACTCTCAAAGGGAGACTCTGCTAAAAGCAGCCACTCGTCTGTCAGCAACCACTGTGTATCACGCAAAGGAACCCTTGAGATGTGACAGATGAGAAGAAAACAGACCTTCACCTGCAGTGTGTGCAGGGAGCAATCCGCATGGCCACAGGAGCACACGGGCAAGGGTGCCTTTCCAAGCGGGCGGGCTTGGCAGAAGTCTCTCAGTGAAGACTTCAAAGCAAAGGACAAAGGGTTAGCTAGAGGGGAGCGACAGGGATGCACAAGAAACAAGGAGAACAAGCACATGGGAAACAGAACAGGACACATCTCGGTGACCACAAACAAGTGGTCAGGCAATGCCACCAGGGGGCGGCGACACATGTCTGGAGTGCCTGCTCCATAAAGTCTGGGTTTGAGCTTGGAAAGGAGTCGCTAAAGAGTTTCGGCAGTTTTCCTGATGGTGAGTCACTATGGCACCTTTGAGGCTGGAGGCCAGGACTGAAAAGTCTCGCTGCAGAAGGTATACAAGCAGGGCGCCTGGGTGGCTCAGTGGGTTAAGCCTCTGCCTTCGGCTCAGGTCATGGTCTCGGGGTCCTGGGATTGACCCCCACATCGGGCTCCTTGCTCAGCAGGGAGCCTGCTTCTCCCTCTCCCTCCGTCTGCTTACTTGTAATCTCTATCTCTCTGTCAAATAAATAAAATCTGAAAAAAAAAAAAAAAAAGTATACAAGTAACATGTGACCTACAAAAGAAATGACAAGGTATTGCCAAACCTGCGGTAGTCTAGGGTCCAGGACAAGGCCAAGGATGGCAAGAGCAGCCCCAGAAAACTAGTGGCCAGTGAGCTGGGGGTGTGGACTTAGCTGTCCCCAGCTGGAAGGCCTGGTGGCCAAAAAATCGAGGGAAGTATTCAAAAATCAGTGGGGACACTTGACACACACAGCTTCCGGAGGTCTTCATGGGAAAGCTTTACGATAATGTGAATGGTGTAATGAGTAATGACAACAACACTTTATGGCCCTCTGAGTAACATAAAAGTCCATGAATCTACACAGACAGCTGATAAATGGGAGAGAAGAAGGTTCTTCCTTATAAAAAAGCTAAGTTTAAAATGAAGAAAAACTGGGGCGCCAGGGTGGCTCAGTGGATTAAAGCCTCTGCCTTTGGCTCGGGTCATGATCCCAGGGTCCTGGGATCGAGTCCCGTATCGGGCTCCCTGCTCAGCAGGGAGCCTGCTTCCCTTCCTCTCTCTCTGCCTCTCTGCCTACTTGTGGTCTCTCTCTGTCAGATAAATAAATAAATCTTAAAAAAAAAAAAGAAGAAAAACCGATACTGGAGCACCAGGGTGGTGTGGTCGGTTAAGCGACTGACTTGTTCTGGCTCGGGTCATGATCACAGGGGGCTGTGAGAGCCCGTGTCAGGCTCTGTGCTCAGCACAAAGTCTGCTGAAGACTCTCCCTCCCCCTCCCCCCCCTGAACATGCATGCATGCTCGCTCACGCTCTCTAAAACAAGTAAATAAATCAAAAAAAGAAAAAATAGAAAAATCTTTGCAATTATAGTAATAATTTTGTTCAGGCAAGAATCATCATGTGTTGAGTGAAAGTCTGATGAAGAACACAAAGGCTCAAACACTCTAACCACAGACTAATAAGTACTAATTACACAAGGAAAAATATATTTTATAGTGAAGAAGCCCAGGGGAGACCTCAACCAAGTGACCAAATTAGCCTCATCAGCGGGAAAAAGACAAAGTGACATCACGTGACCCCTGATGAAGCCCACTAAGGAAGGCAGAACGTCATTTTTGTAACGTTCCTGACAAAAACCCACAACCCCGTACCGGAGACACACTTCGGACTCCGAGTTAGGAACTGACTGAAGGCAAGAAGACAGCAGACATGCTGTGCCAACGGCAGCCGCGAGAGGACGCACATGGCTCGGCTGCTACCAGACGGGGCTGACCTGAAGCCCACAGAGCCCCTAGGCGACAGGAGGGACCCTCACAACCAGGCGGGTCAGTTCGTTAGGAAAATGCAAACAGCATAAACTTACAAACGCCGAACAACAGAGCCCCAAAATACACGAGGACACAGACAGAAAGGAGGGAAGAAATTCACGACACAAGCACAGTAGCCGGAGACTTCACTGCCCACTTTCCATGACGAACAACAGGGGGCACCTGGTGGCTCAGTCGCTTGAGAGTCTGGCTCTGGGTTTCAGCCTCAGGTCATGATCTTGGGGGACTCCACGCCCGGGGTGGGGGGGGGGTGTGTCTGCTTGAAATTCCCCCTCCCTGTGCCCCTCCCCCCACAGTGCGCACACATGCACGTGCGCGCACTCTCTTTCTCTCAAATAAGTAAATCTTTAAGTAAATAATAAAATAATGAGAAAATATGAAAGACACATTAAAAAAAATAATGAACCACCAGTGGAGCCTGCAATTCTTGATTATGGGTTGTGGGTTCAAGCCCCATGGTGGGCATAGGGATTACCTAGAAAAAAACATTTTTAAATAAAAAACTAACGTACAACCAGACAGAATATCAACAGACCCCTTGAAGAGAATCTGCAGAGCACTCCGCCCACAGCCACCGAACCCGCTCTTCTGAAGGGCACGCAGGACACTCTCTGGGACCAACCACACACAAACGCATGCAGCAAGTCTCAATAAACTTAAGAGGAACCCACAAAGGAATGAAATTAGAAATCTGTGTCAGAAATTTAGGACGGGCGCCTGGGTGGCTCAGTGGATTAAAAGCCTCTGCCTTCCGCTCGGGTTGTGATCTCAGGGTCCTGGGATCGAGCCCCGCATCGGGCTCTCTGCTCAGCGGGGAGCCTGCTTCCTCCTCTCTCTCCCTGCCTCTCTGCCTACTTGTGATCTCTGTCAAATAAATAAATAAATCTTAAAAAAAAAAAAAAAAGAAATTTAGGACAGTCACAGAAATGTGGGATTAAACAACACACTCGTCAATAACTAATGAGTCACAGAAGAAATCACAAGGGAAATTAGAAAGTACTTTGAGATGAATGAAAACATACCACAAAACTGATGCCACGCAGCGAGAGCAGGGCTCAGAGGGCAACGTCTCATTAAACACAAGACCTCACACGGCTTTCAGCTGAGAACTGCCCGTGCGTGGAGCTACCAGAGCGGACGCGCGACAGACACAGAACAGGAAGCCGGGAGCACAGCCCCGCGCGGGGGAGACCGGGCCGCAGAGCCACACAGAGGTAGAGGTGGCGTCTCTCAGTGGCTTCTTCAAAGTGGACAAGGAGGGAAGGGGAGTCACAGACTGAGACTACGAGGAGGAAAAGGGGGCGCTGGGGGCTTGAGAAGAGAGAAGAAAATGTGCAAAAGTTCTGCCGGTAAAGGACGACTGGCTAGAGAAAGGACACGCTTTGCCTGGCAACTCCGAGAACCCACCGTAACAGCAACCTAGAGTGAGAGCCCCAGATGGGTCAGGCCCACACGAACTGGGTGCTGCCCAGAGAGCAGGAGCAAGGGGGAGAGAGCTGAAGCGTGTGGGAAGCATGTGGCCACCCAGACCAAACTGTGCACAGGCAGGAAGGACGTGGCAGAAAGTGGGCCAAGGCTGGCTACGGAAGAGACAGGTGGTGACGCTTCCAGAGCAGAGTCCTAATGCGGCAGAGGACAGCTAACCAGCGGGAAGTACCCGGGTGACCGAGCTGGTCAGGTGAGGACTGTGGCTAAGGAGCAGAGCGCCGCAGACTGAGTTTGGGCCTGGCCCAGTTACGGGCCTCAGTGGGACTGGGGTGTGAGCCTGGGAATGTGTAAAGCGTGCAGGAAGAGCTTGCCAGAGCCAGGGAGCAGGGACACTGGGAACCCCCACCCCAGGCCTGTCTGCCACGGGGCCCCCACTCACCTATCGCCTTCTGGCAGTTGAAGATCTGAAAGCCGCCGTGCATACACGCTGCCAGGAGCAGGTGGTGGCGGAAAGGGTGCCACTTGAGCCTCCACACTCCGCCCTGTGCAGCCATGTCTGCAAATGGCTCCTTCATGTTCCGAGTGTCCCACAGGAGAACGTGCTCGTCGTAGCTGAAACCCACAGGGAGCACACAGGAAAACCAACAGCTGCTTTTCCCCCAAGCCCCCTAGGTGCAAGGGCCATTTCCCAGGGACACCCACGCCACTCCTTCCTCTGGGACAGAGTCCCTTCCCAAGCCCAGCTCTCTACACTCTGGTGGAACAGCTGGGCCCGTCCAACAGCACTGCAATGGTCAACATGAGAAAAGGAAGTGAAAGAAGGAAGACGGAGCCCCAGGACAACCTGAAGGGACTCACCTTCCCGTGGCCAAGATGTCCTCCCGGTGGGGGCTACTTTGCACGCTGCACACGCCCATGGAGTGTCTGTGGGCAATAGTGTGAGGTCTGAGCCGGCGCCCGCGCAGGGTCCCAACCCCAGGGGAACGTCCACAGAGGAGGGATGGGGCGCTGGTGTTACACGCTGAGGGCTGGCCCCTTGGTAACTCACCTCTCGCTAGTGAACACACATATGCCAGGCGTCCTGGTGTCCCAGCCTTTCAGAAGGCCGTCGTCTCCACCTGTGTGGAAACAGAAAGGCCCACTGACAAAGGCACTGACAACAGGAGGAGCCACTCCCCGCCAGGGAGGGCACCGATGCCCGCGGGCGATCCCGTGGTTTCAGGGGCCAGCAGGCACAAGAGCCCTGTGCTGGAACTGCGTCTTCAGACTTGGAGAGGGCCCCCGCGGGGAAGACAGGAAAGGCTGAGGGGCTCGGCCTAGAGGAATAACAGGGAAGGCCACGAAGTTAGGGGAAGAGTTTCCAGGTCACGACCTGGCTGAAGCGGCCGCTCCGTAGGCTCCAGCGGTCAGCGGTCCTGGCGCCGCAAACCCAAGCTGCCATGGCCAAGAACTCTGAGCACGAACTGCGGGCAGGAGGCGGCAAGCAGGAGCACTTCTGGCGTTTCTGGAACCTTCAGCCCACCCCCATGTGTTTTAAAGGGAAGTGCCCTTTGTAACCTTTCAGTAGAAAGCACCCCTGCTTGTCTTCGGGAACTGAGAAAATAGGAAAAAAGGGGAAGCTGGCCCCATAATCCACAGTCTTTAAAGAAAAGCAGCAACAAGACATAGGGCACTAGGGCGCCTGGGGGCTCAATCGTTGAGCGTCTGCCTCCGGCTCAGGTCATGATCCCGGGGTCCTGGGATCGAGCCCCGCATTGGGCTTCCTGCTCAGCGGGGAGCCTCCGTCTCCCTCTCCCACTCCCCCTGCCTGTGTTCCCTCTCTCGCTGTCTGTCAAATAAATAGACAAAATCTTAAAAAAAAAAAAAAAAAAAAAGAAAAGAAAAACAGATAAAGGCGACTGGTGACTATCTTGGAGGAAGGGGAGCCCACAGGGAGAGTGAAGCGGAGCAGATGAAAACACCCGGGTCTGACCGCCGCGTCCATCCACTCGACCGTCTACCCTCCCACATACCCACCTGCCCGCCACCTGGCCCCCCTCCACTCGACCTGCCCATCAACAGACACTCTCCGAGCACGCTACGTTCTCCCACAACAGACGGAAGGGAGACGGGATGAACACGGCCTACAACTAAGGAGACCGACCGAACCGGTGCACCAGGCGTGATGCCTGCGGAGGGCTCCGACAGGGGCTCCGTCAGGGGGCAGACTCGCAGACAGAGCCGGTGGCGGCTTCTTCGCACACTGGTCTCTCCTGTCTCACAGCACGTTCATCCACCAGGACGCCCTGGTGACCCGCTGCACACAGACACCCAAAGTCCTACGGCTCTTCCCCTGCGTGCACTACTCCCAACTTGGTCTGAGGCCTTTTTGCCACCACCTGCATGGCAGGTCTCCGGGCTCTGCCCCCACATCCTTGCAGCTGCACTCAACACCTTAGTGGAAAAGATCCCCGTGGATTCTAAGATGTAAGTGAGAAGATGTCATCCCTCTGCCCAACATCCTGCTGTGGCTCCCAGTTCATTCTGAGCAAAAGCCAACGTCCTCCTCGTAGCTTGCAGGGCCCTGGGACTTTGATCTCCCCACCTTCTGTCTGCCACTCCTCCCACCATTCTGGTCCTACAGCTCTCCCCAGGCAGCAGGCTCACTCCTGCTCGATGCCTCTGCCCCCAGTGACTGTGCTCTGTGACAGGACAGCCGGCACCTGCCCATACCCCAGTACCCCCACCCCCCTCTACCTTTCTTCTTCCCAAAGCACTGATCACCTCTGAGCTGCTCTGCACTGTGCCACGCCCACTGCCTTTCTTGTGTCAACATAGGCTCAGTGAAAGCAGGGACTGTTGACCGTCCTGGTCACTCGTGTATCTCCAGCACTTAGAACGCTGCACTGACACAGCACATGCTCCATAAACATTCGGTGAGAAAATGAGTTGGTGCTGAATTATGAGATCGTAGCCGCCACGATACCCTTGCTCTGAATGAGCTAAGCCTCAAGGTAGTACTAATCCAAGAACGAGAAGACCTAAAAAAATTAAATCCTGGGGTGCCTGCCTGGCTCAAAAAAGCGTGTGACTCTGATCTCAGCGTTGAGTTTGAGCCCCACACGTGGTGCAGAGATGCCTTACAATACCCAAGAAAAATTTCCTTAAAAGGAAAAAAGAGAGAGAGAGAGAGGAAAAAAAGGAACGGGAAAGAAAGAGGTCTGCTTAAGCAACCAAAATGCAGTTGTTTCTGGAAGACAGGGCCCATAGCTGAAGTCAGGAGAGTGACAATGCAGAGAGAGAAGAGCACCAGACAGAGGCCAGAGGCAGCAACACTTTTAAGCAGAGGGGAGGAGCCAGCAAAGTAGAACAAGGAGCAATCAGCAGCAGAGAAGTCCAGGATAACTCAAGGAAGACTGTGCCAGTCAGCATGGGAACGTAGCTGAGAGGGTGCTCTCTGGACCAGGCCACCGAGGAGCCGAGTGAGAGTGGTTCCGGCAGACAGCGGGGGACCACGCAACTTCCTGACAGTCCAAGAGAACGTCCCTGCCCTCAGCGCGCTGTGAAGCCTAGAGCACTGCTGGCAACTGGCCGCAGAGGGAAGCAAGGGTCAGATCTTTTCTTTGCCTCTCTGCACACCCAGGGGCCCCCCTTCTGCCTTCTCTCAGCGGCCAATGTCCCCTGCCTCCCATCTCCTGTGAGTCCTCCCCACTCGGCTGAAAGGGGCTGATCACAGATACCCGGGCTCCTGCAACCTCTAGTTCGAGGAATTTCTCATCCTCACATCAGGACCTGTGCGCACACCAGCCCCAGTACCAGGGAACCAAGCCTCTCTCTCTCGGCCTTTTCTTTGGGAAGGTAAACCGTATCCAAGAAGGGAGTAGACAAGCCTGAAACCCAGCACCACGAAGTCAATACTGGACACAGAAACAGCAGTGGGAAACGTGGGAACTCTGGATTTCTCACAGCAGGAGCACGGGATCAGATACCAGGAGTGGCAGGAGGCTGGGCTCTGCTGCTCCAGCGCGCGGTGAACACTACCCAAGACCCCGCGAAGCCTGAACGGCTACGTCGCGAGTGCCAGCTACAGCTTTTGTCGCCACAGAGGGTCTTCAAGGTCCCAACACGTCCAGAGTCACGGCCCTGACAAGAGCCACACTTACTCACTCCCTCCCTCATGGGGCCAACAGCCAGCGGAGAAGTACCAACCTGAATACACGATTTCCGTCTGCCAGTAATCAAAAGCAGCGATCCAGGCCTCAAAGCGATGGGCAGGCCATGTGGCCACCTCCTGCAGCCCTGCCTCAGTCACCTCTAGCAGGTGGAGCTGCCCCTTGGAGTCGCTGCCGATGATTTTCAAGGGCTGGTCACTGACCCTAGACGCAGGGAACCAATGGGGAAACCCAGCTGAATTTATGCACTGACCCAAACCCATCATCCTCTTCTGTCCCAGCGGGTGACACCTTGCGACATTTCATGGGAGAGGTTCCCCATGGACCCGGCCTGCGGACTTGCCCGTTAGGATGTTTGGGCGTCTGGCAGAAACTACCACTGAGCTTCTTAAAATAAACCCGTGTCAGCTTCTCTTGGCGAGAACACCGCTCGTCTTACCGGAAAAGCGGGAGTGTGCTCTATCTAGATTAGGACTGGTAGTGACATTCCCCAGTCCGGGAAGCTGCAATCAAGGCTGCCGCGAGGTTTCAAATCTCTCTTACATGAGAAGAGCAACAACTCCCCAAAGGAAAGCCTGGGGTCCCTCACCAGCGCCGGTCTTACCTTTCAGTTCTCCCAGTGGACCAATCCAGAGACAGGGCCAGACACTGCTTCCCCAGGGCAAAGCTGGAAACCGGCTGCAGCGTGTAAGCATTCTGCCAGAGAGGGAGGAGCACTATCTACGGGCAACAGCCCAGAACCCCAGAAAGACGAGGACTCTAGCTCAGGTGGCCATCACTCCCTCCTCTACTACTAGACGAACAAATTGTGTTAGTCCTTGATTCATCACAGAATGAGAGAACACTTTGGACCTGGCCCCTGCTCCCTAGACGCTCCCACACCTGTGGGAGGAGGACTCCTACACGCGACCTGAGCGGAAGCAGGTCTCTCTGCCCTTCGCTGTCCGTGCACTCCTAGACACGAGCCCCAGGAAGCACCACCGACAGACACCCCCCACCTCTCCCCGCCTCAAGGGATGCTGGGACATTCTGTCTTTAGGGGCAGTGACATCGGGATCTTTCTGCTAGTTTCCATTTCAGAAGCTGCATCTAGCCATTAAACGCTGTTTCTCTTTTCTAAGACTTACGTATCTTATGACCTAGACAAGCTGGATGATGCTAACCTCCCTTAAAAGGCTCCTAGCAGGCGGCTTCCTCAGGGTCCTCTCTGAGGGTGATCTGCTCTTGCCGGAACCTGGTTCATGGGCCCACAGTCTTCCCGAGATTATTCCCTCCCTCCTTCCTCAGACAGAGCTGCAGCACGGCCCTTTACACACAAGCCCTCAGCTGCCGTAACTCCAACAGCAAACGGACCTGCTCCGGTCCCGCCTGCACACCCGTGCCGGTGTGTGTCCCTCCCACCGAGTCAGGGCTGCCTTCCCTCGACGACAGGACTCCCCTGTTCTCCTGAGCCTCCGACCGTCAGATGCGGTCATTCTGCAAACACGTGGCACTGACCAATACCAAGCAGGCTGAGGAAGCCACAGGGGAGACACAGCCCTTCCTGATTATGGGTGACAAGCACCACTTTCCCATAGGAAGTTCGTTGCTGTTCTTGGCCCCAGCATCATCAGCCCAAGAACGCTGGTCCAGGCTTTCCATACAGAAGAACTGTCAGACCCCCTGACAGGTGAATGAATGAATGCCCTGTCACTTCAGCCCTTCCACTGGGGACACATAGGTGACCTCTTCTCAGAGTCAGATGCAGAACCCCGTAATTTAAAACAGACCACATGCTGGATTAGAATGTTTTATGACAAAGTTTGCCACTGAACAGAGATCATGCCATAGAAAGGTTTGCAGCAGCACAGCCTCACGCCCAAACACTCTCCGTTCAGATTCTTCCCGACCCCCCCACCCCCAACTCCTGGTCCTAGTCACTGACCTCAGACCCCACCAAGCGGAGGAGTTCTATGGACCCACCAGCGTCTGCCACGCCCAAGAGGGCATGGCCGGCTACCGGGATGTGGCACCTGCGGGGAGAATTCATATGCCAGTCAGAGCACAGGATGTACCCAGGGCATGGGACAGCATTATGGACCTCAGGAACTTACTTAAACTTCAGCTCCAAAACCAGGCTATAGCCTACAGTTCTGTTCCAAGATTCCCCTGCTTATGAATCAGAAAATGAGCATCACTTTCCAGACTCCCACCAACCCTAGGACTTGGAACACGACAACTGAAAGGAGCCCCAGTCTACAGTACCCTCCCAGGGCCAACAGGTGGGCAAAACAATAAAGAAATGAAAAAGTTCAGACATTTCCCCATCTTACTGACAGGCATCAGGCTCCCTGATTAAATGAACAGATACTCATGACGAATTCCAGACAAGAGAGATTTTTACCAACATCCTACCATTTCATGTCCAGGATTGCAGAAGTATCTCTTCTTTGGACCTCGAGCAGGGGGCGAGCAGAGTTGTCCTCATTCAAACTATACAAGTAGAGACGACCCAAACGGGTTTGAGGCTCATCAGCATCCAGTCCACTCTACGGAAAAGGCAGATGTATTCTCTGATTACCCTGATAGATACCGAAGAACCCAGGGGATGGGAAAAGGAATCAAAGGAAAGAAAAGGTTGGCCAAGACTCTGGGACTCTTGTGGCTCAGTGAGTTAAGCCTCTGCCTTTGGCTCGGGTCATAATCTCAGAGTCCTGGGATTAAGTCCCCTGTCTGGCTCCCTGCTCAAGAAGGAGCCTGCTCCTCCCTTTGTCCTTCCCCCCTGCTTGTTCTTTCTCTCTCTCAAATAAATGAAATCTTAACACAACAACAACAACAAAAAAACAGACTCTGGAACTCTACCTGGAAGCAACACCCCTGATTTTCTGCAGAAATGTCTCTTCTCGTGTTATACAATTAGTGGGTAGGCACATAAACTCTGCTGGGCTCACCACAGAATTTTCTTTTAAGATTTCTTTATTTATTCATTTAACAGACAGAGATCACAAGTAGGCAGAGAGAGAGGAGGAAGCAGGCTCCCCGCCAAGCAGAGAGCCCGATGTGGGGACTCGATCCCCGGACCCTGGGATCATGACCTGAGCCGAAAGTAGAGGACTTAACCTACTGACCCACCCAGGCGCCCCTAGAATTTTTTTTGTTTTTAAAGATTTTATTTATTGGGGCATCTTGGTGGCTGAGTGGGTTAAGTGTCTGCCTCTGGCTCAGGTCATGATCTCAGGGTCCTGAGATTGAGCCCTGCATTGGGCTCTGGGCTTAGCAGGGAGCCTGTTTCTCTCTATCCTTCTGCCTGCCGTTCTGCTTACTGTGCTATTTCTCTGTCAAATGAATAAAATCTTTAAAAGAAGACATTTTATTAAAAAAAAAAAGATTTTATTTGTCAGATCACAAGTAGGCAGAGAGACAGGCGCCGGGGGGGGGGTGGTGGTGGTGGGAAGCAGGCCCCCCACAAAGCAGAGAGCCCGATGTGGGACTCGATCCCAGGACACCGAGATCACCAGCCCAGCCGAAGGCAGAGGCCCAACCCACTGAGCCACACAGGTGCACTTTTTTTTTTTTAATTTTATCTAAATAATCTCTACAGCCAATGTGGGTTTCAAACTCAGGACCCTGAGATCAAGAGTTGCATGGTGTACTGACTGAGCCAGCCAGGTGCCCCTAGAATGCTCCTTCTACGTGGACTTGCAAGAACCAGCTATGGTAGGGTCGCTGCAAGACCCAGTCAGCCCTGAAAGGTCCTGGCTTCGGCAGGTTGCGGGGGTGCCAGTTCTCATTCTTAAAAGCGTCCTGGTTTGCATCTGGAATAGATGCCTTCAAGAGATTAGATATAACTCCTTCAAATTCCCATTTTCTCTTTATTCTAGACTTCACCCATAAACTTGAGCCACACCTGCGTATAAGGGACTTTTCAAGACACCCATTCCCGGTGCCAGGCTGGCTCAGTCCCTGCAGAATGCGGCTCTTGCTCTCAGGGCTGGTGTAGAGATTATTTATATAAATAAACTTTTTTAAAAAAGCCCCTGGGGCGCCTGGGTGGCCCAGGTCAGGATCCCCGCGTCGCCCTCTGCTCGGCGGGGAGCCTGCTTCCCCACCCCCTGCCTGCTGCTCTGCCTGCTGGTGATCTGTGTCTCAAATAAGTAAAAAGCCCTTCCAATCTGCCTTCCGGCCACAAGGCCACTGTCACATCTTCCTCTCCTGTGTGACTCCACACAGACTTTGCTCTTCCAGCCTTCCCCACTGCACGCCCGACAGGTCCCAGCACGTGCGGAAGGCTCTGCGGGTCTGAACTCCTTCCCCGCCCTTCCGGAGACGCCTCCGGGCAGAGGAGCGGAGTTTCCGCGACCCGAGACGCCACGTGGGGGGCGCAGGCCGAGAGCCGCGGTCAAGGCCGCCGAAGGCAGGAGGCGCCGCGCACCTTGCTCTCCGGGTCGGCGCGCGGGCCCTCCGGCTTCTGCAGCTGGTAGGTGCCGCAGGCCAGCAAGTGCCTGCCGCCTTCCAGCGGGCACCACTCCACCGAGTCCGCGGTGTACTCCGTGTCCACCGCCTGCAGCAGCCGGACGCGACTTCCCGGGCCGCAGGAGTCGGACCCGGACACAGCGGAGCCCGGGCGGCGAGGGGGGGGTGGAGAGGCCAGGTTGAGAGCGGGGGTCGGGGCTGAGGTCGGCGGCGAGGAGTGAACGAAGTTCCGGACCCGGCCTTTTTACTTCCGCAATCGCCCCCACTTCCGGGGCACCGGGGCGGGACTTCCGGCCGCCGTTGTCGCCGCGCGAGAGGCCGGGCTCCTGCGCCCCCTGCCGGCGGACCTCCGCGGGTCTGGAGGCACAGCCCGAGGGCGTTCGAAGGGGCTCCTAGAAGGGCGGGAGGGAGGGGGAGCAGGGGGAAGGAGAAGGGAAACAGGGCACGGAAGTAGGGGTGAGCAAAGGACCTAGACCTTTAGGGAGCCGAGTCCGGGGTCGGCCCCAAAGGCGCTGGGCCATGCCCACCCTCTGTCCCTCACGGCCATCCGAGGGGGCTGCGGGGCGCCCGCGGACGCAGACCCGCCTGCCAGGACGTGGGAGAAAGGAGCCAGGGCCGGCTGGGGGTGCCTGATGCGCTGCGGGCTGCGGTGCTGGACAGGAAGACGGACAGAGGGCCTGGGGAGGAGCCCGCGTCTGGGCCCAAGGGGCAGTAGGGAGGACCTGGGAGGCTGAGGAGATGCTGCTGCCGGTCAGGAAAACCAGTATATACTACAGCACGTTTGCGGAACGCGAGCTTTAGACGTTGTTAAGGATGGGCTGAACTGTCTCCAGCAAGCTGGGAAGTCCCATCCCGCAGCACCAGAGACCGTGACATTTGGAAACAGGGTCTTTACAGAGGTCATCCAGTTGAAATGAGGTCATTAAGGTGGGCCCTAGTCCAACAGGACTGGTATCTTTATTTTTTAAGATTTTATTTATTTATTTGACAGACAGATCACAAGCAGGCAGAGAGGCAGGCGGAGAGAGAGAAGGAGAAGCAGGCTCTTCGCGGAGCAGAGAGCCCGATGCGGGGCTCAATCCCAGGACCCCGAGATCATGACCCGAGCCGAAGGCAGAGGCTTTAATCCACTGAGCCACCCAGGCGCCCCTTTAAGATTTTTTTATTTGTCAGAGAGAGAGAGAGAGAGCGAGAGAGCACAAGCAGGGAAGCGGCAGACAGAGGGAGGGGGAGAAGCAGGCTTCCTGCTGAGCAAGGAGCCCATGTGGGGCTTCCTCCCAGGACCTTGGGATCATGACCCCATGACCTGAGCCGAAGGCAGACACAAATGGGGTGATACATTGTTGTTCTGAGCCATGTAGTTGTGATACTTTGTTGGGATGACCCCAGGGAACCGGACAGGCTGACTCTGAAAGCCCCACTCCCCACGGATACCTGGGGACCCAGCCTGCGGTTCGGTTCGGAAGCAGGGCTTTGGCTGGAAATACAGCTGTGAGCCAGCAGGTCAGAGGGCGCCTGAACAGAACCACAGAAGAGGCTGGTCAGAAAGAAACAGGACCGTCCGAAACGGCTGAACCACACACCTGCACCTGTACAAGAAACGGTCGAGGGGAACCTGGCTGGCTCAGTCTGTAGCATATTCAAGCTTGATCTTTGGGTCGGGACTTTGAGCCTCACATTGGGTTCAGACTAAAACATCTTAAAAAACAACAACAACAAAAAACCAAACCACCTGGGTGGCTCCGTTGGTGAATCGTCTGCCTTCAGGCCAGGTTATGCTCTCAGGGTCCCACATGGGGCTCCCCGCTCAGCAGGGAGTCTGCTTCTCCCTCTGCCCCTCCCCCTGCTTGTGCTCCCTCTTCCCCTCTCTCAAATCAATGCAATTAAATTTTAAAAAGTCAAAGTCAAGGGGCACCTGAGTGGCTCAGTCAGTTAAGCATCTGCCTTCAGCTCAGGTCATGATCCCAGGGTCCTGGGACCGAGTCCCACCTTGGGCTCCTTGCTCAGCAGGGAGTCTGCTTCTCCTCCTGTCACCCCTCCTCCCCACTCACGTTCTTTCTCTCAAATAAATAAAAATCTTAAAAAAACCCAAAAAAGGCCAAGTCAAGCAGCTCCACACACTACACAAGCCCCTTATTTTAACCATCTGAATGTTAACCTTCCTCTCAGGTGTATGGCTATAAAGATCAAGAGACTGGGGGCCATCAGAGGAGGAAAGAAATGAGGGGCTGGTATCAGAGAAGGGACAAGGGACACACATGGGGTAAGAGCTGTCTACGGATCCTACAGCACCTTCCTGACAGCGTCCACGGCAGGGGCCACGGCCATGACGCAAGCACAGGGAACAAGTCACTCCACAGGCACCTTCAGAACCTCACAGCTCCAGCCCAGAGCCCGTCGCCGGCACAGACCTGGGGCTGGGGTCTCTAACACCCAGTACGGGGCACAGCCCACTGGACAGGGAACAGCTACCAGCGGGCGGCGCCTGCTTTAAGCGGCCACACTGGACGGCAATCCCTGGGCCAGGGCTATTTTAGACGAACCGCACCACATGGACGAGACCAGCGGTGTGTCAGGACCTGCTGTGGCGTCCGACAGGTCAGCCGGGACCTTCGATGTAATTTTCTGATGAGTAGCTGCCCACAGGACAATGTGTGTGGGTTGGGGAATGCGGACAGGATCCAAGTGCCCAGACACAAAGGACATGGGCAAAGACCACAGCCTGTGGTCTGGTGTCTCATCCCAGGAGCCTTTGTTTGAAAGCAACCTGCCTGAGCACACTCAAGGTCCTGTGCCGGGAAGACCACCCAAACCCCAACATGCCGGCCTACACAGGTACCCCCACCCAACAGTCCTGACCAGAGCTGACCTCTGGAAGCAGGAGTCACACCAACCCTGGGAACGTCCCAAGAGCTCAAACCAACTGCTGTCTATAGGACTGTCTCTCAGGATCACACATATCCCCCCCTCCCCAGAAGGTTTCTGATCCCCCATTATCACTCAACCTAGGGTCTGGGGAGACCTAGAGCAGACCTCACCTATGGAGCAAGGACGTCCCCGACCTAGAAAGCACGCAGCACTCACGCTGGCAGAGGGACCAGGTGGGGTTCTCACCTTCACAGCAGCCCCTCGGAGTTCGGAAGAAGCCCTCCTGCTCCCTGTATGTTGCCCTCACCTGACTTCCCCAGTCTGGCTAAGACGTACTGCCCAAGGACTGCAAAAGAACCTACCAGAAGCTCAACTCACAAACCAAGGACACCAAGAGTCTGTCCCCGGCCAAGGAAATGAGCACAATGAACACAATGTGGAAGATGGCAGAAGACCCGCACGAGGGAAAGTGTGGCAGCGAACCTTGGGACCAACATGGAGAAAGGGACGGCCCGGGACACCTGTTCGGAGGTGGAATGGCCAGCCTTCGTTCTCCCAGGAGGTAAAGCCTCAGGCGCATTGGCTGGATCTGGAAACCAGTAAGTTCCTAGGCGCGGAGCCTGGTTTATTGCCCTAAAATGGTTCTGCAAGGTGTAAGAGGCCCTGCCCAGCCTTCAGACCCTGGGCTCTCTGAAGGGAGAGGGAACCCAGCAGAGCAGACGGGGAAACAACACTCTGCACATAGGCAGGACCTCTGGAGTTCGGCCGGGCAGAAGCCCCGCCACTCAGTGCATGAATGAGTGAGTGGTGAGAGTTTACCTGCGCCAGCGCTGAGAACATTCCATGCCCGCCAAACAGGGCCGCCTGCTCCAACGCCCCTGGCTACCCCTGCCACAGGACAAGCGTGGGCCTGGGTCTCCCACTCCGTGCCCACCTGCCTCCTCTCTCTCTCATCCCAGGAATAAAGGCAACGCCGCACCCCCAACCCTAGACCACCTTGATTCACTCAGAAATAAAGCTCAACAGCATTGAGGGCAAAAAGGAGAACGAAGAACGGCTGAGGCACTCGATGATCCCACCCCTTTACTGTGCCTTGTAGACGCGACCCCAGGCAGGCCACGCTCCCCAGGGCTGCAGCTGCCCGGAGAAGCTTCCGTCACGTGACACTTTTTAAACATGTGGCCCGACCGTTTGCCATTTGAGAATTACAGCAAATGATTCTATTTGTAATTTCTAACCCTCCCACTGCCTCCCCCCCAAAAAACTGTACATGAGTTTACAAACATATTAACATATAAATAACGAGAAGCATCCCAGCGGGAGCCTCCCCAGCTGTCTGTGCCCGGAGCTGAGCACCACGGGGACCGCTGAGCCCACCAAGTCCCCGCGACGGCGGCCTCCGCAGCGGCTGCCAGGCTGTGAGCTCCAGCACCTCCAGGCCGACCGCCCGTCTGTGTCCGCCGCGCCCAAGGAAGGTCCGGCAGCGCGGTCACCGCTCGGGCTCCAGCTCGTGCTGGAAGGGGCGCTTCTTCTCCCGACAGTGCTTCTTGTGGGCCGGCCAGTCCTTCTGCTGGCACTGGGAGCCGCAGTACCGGGCCGCCTGGCAACGCCCGCAGATGTTGAACTCGCGCAGCTGAAAGAACACACAGAACCACGGCTTCACCGTTGTGCCAGGGGACCAGCTGCGGGGCCGACGCTACAGCCCCATCGGAAAGGGCCGGGCGAGCCCATGCACTGAAGCTGCCGCGGAAAAGCCGCTGCGGCCGGGGAGCCACTGGAGGGGCCGGGCGGGTGGCGCGGCCGCACTGGTACCTGCTTCTCGATCATCGTGCAGGGCGGGTAATGGCACTCGTAGTAGGTGCAGGAGCTCTCCTCCTCTTCCACCACGTCCCCGTTGGCGTTATAGTAGCGGGTCACGTTCAGGACGGGGAACTGCTCCTCGATGGGGTCCGTGGGGAGCTGCTGGATCGCCAGCCAGTATAAGCTTTGCTCCCTGGAAAAGACAAGCAGAACACCTCAGCTCGCTCCAGCCAGACCCCGCCAAGGCAGGGGCGCAGCAGGGACACGACCTCAGGACAAACTGTGTGCCCTGCTCGGTTTTCACGACACCTTGAACTTGGCTTCTCTTTGCCCCCACACAGCACTCGCAGCGGGGCTGATCTGTGTGTGGCATCAGGGACCAACCCACTAAAAGGCACACAGCAGGGCTATGTCTACCTCACTCCACACCCCCCCCGCCCCCCCCGCCATCTGGGACTAACAGGCAGAGAGGGGCAGAGAGAACACGTGGTCTCAGGACCGGGACCTGGCCAAGCCTGGCCACCTGAGGAAGGCCTGGTAGCCCTTCTCCCTGCTTACGGCCCCAGAGGCACCTGCTTCTGCTCCAGCTACCTCCCCTTTGATGCGGTGAGCTGCTCTATGTCCTCAGTGGACCAGAAGCTTACAACTAAGGAATCCTACCTGACGTGAGACCTGAGGCTCCCCGATGGGCCCCACTGGAGCACAGGGTGGGTGGGGAAAGTGCAGGCAGTCCGCAGCCCGCCCTGGTGCCGGGCGGCAAAGGAGCAGGCCAACACCCCCTTCACCCCACCACCCCCATGGGGGCCAGGCCTGGAGAGACTCGGTTACATATAAGAATTAATTCAAAATGGATCAAGGACCTTAATGCAAGCCCTTTGGGCACCTGGCTGGCTCAGTCTTGATGTTTGGGTCAAGAGTTCACGTTGGGCCTACAGCTTACTTAGAAGAACAACAAAAAAAGGGCACTATCCACAGAGCTAAAAAGGCAACCCACAAAATGAGGGAAATATATGCAAATCATGTATTTGAGAAGAAATTAATATCCATGGGGCACCTGGGTGGCTCCGTGGGTTAAGCCTCTGCCTTTGGCTCAGGTCATGGTCTCAGGGTCCTGGGATCGAGCCCCGTGTCGGGCTCTCTGCTCAGTAGGGAGCCTGCTTCCTCCTCTCTCTCTGCCTGCCTCTCTGCCTACATGTGATCTCTATCAAATAAATAAATAAAATCTTTAAAAAAAATTAATATCCAGAATATATAAACATCTCCCATAACCCAACAAGAAAAACACCAAACAACCAGATTTAAAAACAGGCAAGAGGAGGGGCGCCTGGGTGGCTCATTCATTAGGCATCTGCCTTTGGCTTAGGTCATGAACCCAGGGTTCTGGGATTCAGCCCCGCGTTGGGCTCCCTGCTCAGCGGAAAGCCTGCTTCTCCCTCTGCCACTCCCCCTGCTTGTGTTCCCTCTCTCACTGTCAAATTAATAAATACAATCTTTTAAAAAAAAAAAAAAGGCAAGGGGTGCCTGGGTGGCTCAGTAGGTTAAGCATCAGACTCTTGATTTCAGCTTGGGTCACGAGCTTAGGGCTGTCACACTAAGCCCCACACTTGGCTCCGTACTTGTTGGGAGGTCAGTTGAGAATCTCTCTCTCCCTCCCCCACCAATAAATAAATAAATCTCTAAAAATAGCCAAAAGACCAGAATACACTCCTCTAAAAGCAGATGTACAAATGGCCAGTAGGCACATGAAAAGATGACTATCATTACTCATCATCAGGAAAATACAAATGAAAACCAAAACGAGAGATCACCCCACACTCAGGATAAGTGAGACAAAACAAAAACCAGAGTGTACTGAGTGCTGGCGAGGACGTGGAGAAACGAGAACCCTCGTGCGCTGCGGGCGGGGATCTAAAGCAGTGCAGCCGCTGTGGGAATGAGGATGGCGGTGCCTCACAAAGTTAAAAGGAGAACCACCCTATACCCCAGCACCTGCACTGCTGGGCACAGACTCCGGCCAGCTGGAAGCAGAGTCTTACAGAGACACCTGGACTCTCGGGCAGCAGTATTCTCAACAGCGGGGAGGTGTGCAAACAACCCAAGTGCTGGTCTTCAACACGCCAACAGGTGAGACGTGGTAGAGAAATAGAATGGATCATGATTCAACCTTAAGAAGGGTGGAAATCCTGACAAAGGCTCCGTCAACAACAGACCTTGAGGACATTGTGCTGAGATAAGCCTGTACCAAAAAGACAAATCCTGTAGGATAGTACTCCCAGGAGACCCTAGAGGAGTCAGATCCAGAAACGGAGAATGGGAAGGTGGGGGCTTGGGGAGGGGACGGGGACAGAGTCTGAGTTTGGGACAATGGGAAAGTTCTGAAGGTGAATGGATAGTGGGGATGGTGGTGTATTCGATGCCACCGAACTGGCCATTCAAACATGGTTATGGTAGGGGCACCAGGGTGGCGTAGTCGCTCGTCTGACTCTTGGTTGTGGCTCAGGCTGTGACCATAGGACTGTGGGGTGCAGCTCGGGTGCGGCTCAGGCTCAATTGAGCCTGAGACTCTCTCTCCCTCTCCCTGCCCTCCCCGCTCCTTGGGCACACTCTCACACATGCATCTCTCTCTAAAATATTTAAATCTCAAAAAAAAAGGTTAAAATGGTAAATGTTACATGCATTTTACCACAATGAGAAAAGTTTTTTAAAGGAAAGAGAAGGGGAAGAGTCGTGATGTAGGAGGCTGCTGGCTGCCTTCAGAGCTTTCAATGAAATCCTATAAGACAGAGGCACACTTGGGCCTCAGACGGCTTTTAAAAGCAGAAAGCAAAAAAAACACGCTTTGACAAAGAGCCTCTCCACCCCCGCAGCCCCTGAGCTGCCCTTGTGGCCACTGCACTGAAGGGAAGCCAGGCGGGATGTGCAAGCCTGGGAGAATCCATGGGGCCGTATTCCCGGCCTCACAGACAGGTTGATTCCCACAAGAATCAGCCATGTGGAGGCCACCAGCTGAGAAAGAGAAGGACACACACTGCCCAGGCCAGCTGGGAGTTCACGCTGCACTCAGCCTAGCTCTGACCCACGACAAGCACTCAGGCCAGCTCTGACCCATGGTGTGACCGCTGCTGGGAGTCTCCATCCCTAGCCAACAAACTAAGGATGGCATCACTTGATTGTCTCCTGGGAGGTCACAAAGGAAAGAGCCTCAAGAGCAGAGCCTTAGTCCTGGGGCTCCCAGGAGCAGCCTAGAAGAGGATGGGGACAGCCAGGCCACGACCCAGCAGAGACCACTCTGCAGGGTAGCCTGGGGTGCAAAGGACCCTTTCCCAAAAAGGTGTTTTCAATTGTGGTTATCTTATTTCATAACCATAAAGAATGTTCAGATGAGTAAATGTAACACCCAGCCATAGGTTGGTCAAACCATGAGTCACACAAAGCCCTAAAGTGACAGACTTAATAACCCAGAGCTCCTGAAAGGAGCTGATCCACTGCTGGGTAAAGGGGTAGACAGCGCCCTGTTGGCCCACAGTGGGAAGACCTGTCCAGTGTTGTGGGGGCAGATCCCAGAGTTCTCACTGAACAACCCAGGGGAGATGTGGACACTGACTGGCCTCCTGAGCTGCCCTTACTCTTCTGTTGATAACACCACCTTCATTTTTCCCAATTCCCATCCTGCTGGTCCCCTAGCTCTTCTCAAGGGCTCTATGAAGCTCATACCAGGGCTGCTCTTGGGGCCACAGTAACTGCTCTCAGCATCCTACTTGCCCAAGTGGGTTACCTGTGCTATCCTGAGCAGAAGCAGTGTTTGCAGGACCACACAGTGCTGGAGGCTGAACAGCAGAGCCCCCAAACCACACTACCTTGCTTCTTTTAAGGATTTTATTTATTTATTTAGTTAGTTAGTTAGTTAGTTATTTGAGAGAGCAAGCGGGAGAGCACAAGGGAGGGGTGCAGAGGGAGACGGAGAAGCAGACTCCTCGCTGAGCAGGGAGCCCACCACAGGGCCTGATCCCAGGACCCCGAGGAACATGACCTGAGCCAAGGGCAGACACTTAACCAACTGAGCCCCCCAGGTGCCCCCATGTCTTGTCTTTTTTTAACTACTTAGATGAAACGTTTGACAGAAAGATGCACGTGTGTGTACAGGGGCACGGAGTAGAAGTCCTGCCCATGTGCAAGCACCCAGCCCAGACAACTCTTCTCCCCACTACAGCCGATCTAGAGAACCAACCCAAAAGATCACCATCAAAACAGCATCCCACCCCCATGAAGTAAACAAGGATCCCATACTTGGAGGAAAATAACCAAGGTCTCCCCTCCCACAGATCAGAGACATGGGCCCTCTTGGTAACAAGCGCCTCAAGGATGTGGCACCTGGGTGGCTCAGTCAGTTCAGCAGCTGCCTTCGGCTCAGGTCATAACCCCGGGGTAAGGGGATGGGGCCCTGCACCGGGCTCCCTGCTCAGCGTGGGCTCTTCTTCTCCCTGTACTCCCTTGCCTGCTCTCTTGCCCATACACGCTCTCCCTCTCAAATAATAAATAAAACCTTTAAAAAACAGAAACACACAGCAACACGAGAGCTTGGAGGAGGGCTCTCCCCCAGAGGCCCCCCGCTGGTGCCAGCAGGCCCTGAGACCCACCTCTGCTTGCTGGACGTCTCTTCGGCTTTGGGCCGCCAGCCCCACGGCACCAGCTGCAGGTTGTCCAGCCGGTTGTCCACGGTCACGGCGTTGAGGTGCACCACCTGAAACCCAGGAGCGATGCCTCCCCTGTGACGCTCCCTAGGAAACAGACAACTCTCGCCATCTGCCGCCTCCGCACTGCCCCCCCCCTTCCAACTGCAGCCCCGGGGCCCTAACTGGGCCCCTGCCACACTGCCGGGGACAGTCAGGAGCAAGTCTGCTGTGAGGAATCCAACTATGTGAGTCTGTGGCCAAACACGATGGACCATGCTGGCAATTCAGCCCCTTGACTGAAGAGCGGCGGCAAGAAGGCGGGATGGAAGCCCGAGCATCACACACAGTGCCTGGAGCTTACCCCACCCGAGCAGCGGCAAGCATTTCGGAACTCCACCGCGCGCGCCAAGGAGAGGCAGGTCGTCCCTCACAGCCCACTCACAGGCTCGGCAAGAACACAGTGGAGGGAGCCGAGCCCACCCTACCCCAGAGGAGGCTGTGTCAAGGCAGGTTGCTCCACGGACGCCGGGTGCCCTGTGCACAACAGGGCTCACGCGGCACCCAAACAGGAAGCAAGCAGCTGGAAAACACCTACCACAACAGCTCGTGAAGGAGCCTTCCCGACCCTCTTCCTCGGTTTTTGTCAAAGGCATATGCAAATATCTTAGCACCATTTCCGTCTGCGTCTACTTCCATCCGGGCCTGAGAGAGAACGAGGAAAAGATCTGTTAAAAAGCCTGATTCTCAGCTCCACTTTGAATCCCTCTGAAGGAAAGTGAAGTGAAACAGACAAGCCAGGGCACATATATGAGGCCTGTTTCTGGGACCCAGGGCTCTGCAGAGGCTCCCCGACAAGAGAAGCCGGTCCTGTATGCCAACAAGCACGCACTCACAACCCACTCTGAGAAATACTACAGACACAAAGAAATAAACGGTCTCATTTTTAGAAAAACCCCACAATTCGGTGAGAAAAATGCTTGGACAAGTAACTAACAGCTGACCCCTGAACGTGTAGGGGTCAGGCACACTGAACCCCACAGGGCTGAAGACCCATGTGATTTCTCAGAGACACCTAACACATGCTTTGTACTTTAAACACAACATACGCTACATTCTTACAGTAAGGTAAAGTTAGAAAAAGGACAACACTTTTAAGAAAGTCAAAAAGAGAAAAAATACTTACAGTACTGGGGTATATTTATAAAACAAAATCCCCCCAAATAACCAAAAAACCAAAGTACCACACCCGCATCTAAGTTAACCCGTGCAGCTCAAACTGGTGTTGGGCTGGGGTCACCTGCACCGTGAAAGCACGCGTGCGGCGGTAACAGGGCAGCGGCTCCACAGACCCCTGGAGGACTTCCGGAGGGGAGGAGCCGGTAGGTGAGGACTGGCCGGTGAGCCGAAGCTCATCAAGAGCACAGCAGAAGGCAGGGGAGCTCAGGAAGAAGAGAGAATGGACACCCCCAGGGCCCAGCAGCGACGGCGGGGCCCGGCCAAAGGGAAGCCGAGGTGGCCCTGGACAGTCTCCTAGGCAGCCAGGGCTTGTCCAGTTGAGCATTCAGCCACAAACATAACACAATTTGATCTGTTTTGGGGAAGAGTCAGCCACCAGGGTGAAAGTGGGAGAGGACGCACATCATGGTGGTGGTGAAAGCCAGGCTGCCCTCGTAGGGGATAAAACCCGCCCCTCGAGACACTCCCCAGGCACTGACTGAAAGCAGGTCAGCCCAGAAACAGCCACCCTTACCTCAAAGGAGTAGCCCTCCACCAGCGGGATATCTTGCTCATCTATCAGTGTGTACTTGGTCTGGAAATTAATCACGTTTCAACATGTTACGTTCAGGGTCACAGTCAAGCATCAGTCTTAGACAGAAACTGGCCTTTCCGGCTGTGGAGCAGGTGAGGGGCACGAGGCAGCCCACCCCCTACAGCAGGTGGTTGTTTCCCACTCGAGACCGTAGCAGAGGAGCAGACATCCGGCCTCCCTTCCCATCCACACGTGCGAGAACCGAAGGGCCACTGAGCTGGCTGCCCTCCCGGCTGTGTGTCTGAGCACGCCGGCAGGCCTAACCCGAGTCGGTGCCTGCTCAGAACAGAGGAAGGGGCCCTGGATGGAGGCAGAACATCCCGAAGGCTTCGGGGAACGCGTTTATTAAGTGGGTGGCGGTACCGCGGAGCTGCTGCTCGCTCAGCTCGCTCACGGGAACGTTCCGAGTAAGTTGAAGGCAGGACGTTAGCTCGCCGGGTCCCTGACTTAGAGGGATCGCAGAGCTGCGCGGAGCCCCCCTTCCCTAGGTAAAGTGCCACGTTCCTCTTGCAGGAAACGCAGGAAACGTCCCCCAAACGGACTAGCCGGGCTAGCCGCATTCTTGCTCGGAAAGCCTTTTTCTAAGATCTAAGCCGGTTTTACCTTCATCTGACTGCCTCTGCTCCTCTCTCCCACCAGAAGCTTCCGCCGCTGGTGATGGGAACAGGGTTCCCATCCAGGGTAAGGTCCGTGGCTGGTGCAGCTGCACGGCCGGCCGGCTCCTGGAAACAGCCAAGCCTCAATGCCCACAGGTGCCAGGAAGCCCCGGCCTCGACCACGCGGAGGGCGGGGCCCGGTAAGGGAGAGAAGCAGAGGGAGGCCCTGCTCTGGGAGGCCCACCGAGGCCCGTCCAGCCCCGGCCACCGCGGGCGGGTGAACCCTGCGCGAAGCTCCACTGCGGACCGGCAGGCACCGAGACGCACGCAGGCCGTCTCGCCAACGAGCGAGCGGGCCACCTCGGAAGGGCGCCGCGCTGCCGCGGCCGCTAGCCCCCTCCTGGCCCGCGGAGACCCGCCGCCGCCGCCCGCCCGCCCGGCCCCGCACCCCCCGACCGCGGCCCCCGGCCCCGCGCCGCTCACCTTCCCGGCCACCCGGCCGAGCCGCACGATGCCCAATTTGAAGTCGGTCATGGCCGGGCCTGCGCTCGGCCGGCGGCGCCGCTCCCTCGGGAGGCGCCGAGCCGGGACCGGGGCCGGGCCGGGGCGGCGCCGCGGCGCGCCGGGTGGGCCGGGCCGGCGGGCCGGGGTCGGGGCCAGGCGGGACGAGGCTGGGCCGGGCTCGGGCCGCCGCCGCCGCCTCGCGCCCGCCGGACCTGCCACGCGCTGCCGCCTCCGCCGACGCCGCCACCGCCGTCGCTACCGCCGCGCGCACCACCGCGAGCGGAGCCGGGGGCGGGGCGGGGCGCGGACACACCCCCGCCCGCCGCCGACCCGCCAATCGCGGGGCGCGCACTGCGCCGGCCGGCGCGCGCCGCCGCGCCGTGGCCAATGGGAGGGGGGAGAGTGCGCCGGCGCGTTGAGGAGCGGAGGGAGTGCGGGGGGGGGGGAGGGGCGCGGCCAGGGGCGGCGCCTGCGCGGCCGCCCCGCGCTACGTCAGTTTCGCGGGAAGCTTTGTGCTGGAGGCCGCGCTCCGGCTCCCGGCTCCCCGCTGCCGGCTCCGGGCTCCGACCGAGCGCGGGACCCCGCACCGGGCTCCTCACCCCGCGACCAGCCCGCGGCCCCCGGCCTCGCATCCGCACATCCGACCCTGCGACCCGGCCCGCGCGCGCGACCTCCCTCGCGGAGCGGCCGACGGGGGGCCCCGCGGGCTGGGGTTGCGGCGGGGCTCGCGGCGGCGCCCGGCAAACGGCCCCGCCTCCGCAGGACGCCGCGCGGGGGCCGGGGGCGGGGGGCCGAGCGCCCCCGGGACCCGGGCCCGCGCCCGCCCGCCTTCCTGCCGGGGCCGAGCGCCCCCTCCGCGCCGGCGCCCAGCGGAGGACCACGGCGGCGCGCCCTCAGGCCGCCGCGGCCTCCCCCGCTCTTCGCTGCTGACCGGGCGGCGGGTCCGGCTCCTTCCCGAGCAGGCGCCCCGGGGCGTGGGGCCTCCGAGCGCTCCCACGGCGTATGCCCGCAGCCGCCCTCGCGGGCTGTCACGCTACGCCGGGGCGCGACGCGAAAGCCCGGGGCGCGTTTCGGTTTGGGGCGCGGGGAGTGCTGCGGGGCACGCAGGCAGGTCAGCGTCGGGGGCCGGGGTCCGAGGGAGGGCGGTGGGCGGGGGATGCCCGGCGGCCCAGTCGGTGTGAGCGGAGAGGCCGGAGAGGGCGCGTGTGGGAACGTCGGGCGCCCGTGGTCACCGGACGGGGCCGCGGGACTGAAACGGGCCCGGGTCGGGGGTGGGAGGGGCCGGAGCGGGGCCAGCAGGCTTTTACGAGGACTTCGACTTTTCCACCCGGAGGAATGAGGCGGTCGGAGGACTTGGATAGAAGAGTAGCTGTTCCCCGCATGGGGCCGGCGGGGGGCACCGCAGCGCCGGGGAGAAGGAAGCGGGAAGGCTTCGGAGCACGTGAGCGCAAGTCGCTACCGAGAGGTCCTGGGTGTCTGGACGCAAGGGGCCGGCAGCGTCTGCTTAGCGCAGTTGGCGCTTCAGGGACAACCCGACTCTCAGCGGCTCAGCAAAATAAAGATGAGTTTCTGGTTCATGCTTCGTGTTAAGGTTGCAAAGGAATTGAATATATGAGTATAGAGTTCAGGGGGGCTGTCCAGCCTGGGGTGCAAACTCGGCATTCCATAGCACATTTGTTGTATTTATTTATTCACTTTTTAAAGTTTTCATTTATTTATTTGACGGGAAAGATCAGAAGCAGGCAGAGAGGGGGAAGCAGGCTCCCGAGACCACAAGATCATGACCTGAGCTGAAGGCAGAGGCTTTAACCCACTGCGCCACCCAGGCGCCCCGCATTTGTTGTGTTTGAAGCCATGCAACTGGATGAGATCACAGGGGAAGAAAATGCGGAGGAGCGCCATGGGTGGCTCAGTCGGTTAAGCATCTGCCTTCAACACAGGTTATGATCCCAGGGTCCTGGGCTCCACCCCTGTGTCAGGGTCTGGGTACTCCCTTACAAAAGGGGAAAAGAGAAGGAGTCAGTAAAGAGGGAGATGGCAAGTAAGAGGAAAACCAGGAGAGGGTAGCTTGGGAGCCAAGGAAAGACTGTGAGAGAAAGATTAGCCACATCAGGTGCTGATGATAGGTCCTGTGAGGTTAGGGTCGGGAATTGATAACTGAGCAAAACGAGGACACTGATAGCCTTGACAAGTACAGCTCTTGATGGAGTGATGGCGGACTAAATCCGTCTGAGGGCTTAGAAGGGAATAATAGGAGAGGATTGAAGGCTGTGAGACAGAACTCTTCTGAGGTGTTTTTACTAAAAACAAGAGCAGAGAAATGGGCCCAAAACTGGAAAGAGAAGGGAAGTGGAGAGATTGTTGGTTTTAACAGGAGTGATCCTATAGAGGAGAATCGCTGGCAAAGGGAAGACTTGGTAGGGAGGTAGGAGCATGGGTGGTTCAGCTCAGTACAAAGGAGAGAGTCTGATGAAAAGTCTCTGGAAGGCAAGGGGGTGTGCAGGCAGGATTTGGGGGGAGTTCTCTGGTGATGAGAACTTTCTACTTTCTCATATAAGTAGAAAACAAGGACATCAGTTGAAAGTGAGGACAGGAGAGCAGATGTTGGCAGAGCAAGAAGAGAGGTCTAGAAGCGATGTAACTGTCTAGGAGAGTAGAAAAAGGCAGTAGGATGGCCCAGCAATGTTTAGCGTGCCTGTCAGTGTGACTGTTTTTCTCTAGCCTATGTAGGCTGTTGCAAAGAAGGCAAGGAGAAAGAGAAGGGCTGGGTTTAGCTAAAACTGGTTGTGCTGAGAAGGAAGGGGAGGGGTTTCAAAAAAAGAGAGTGGCGCAGAGGGCTGCCTGTGGCCTTAGAGCTGAATGAAGAAAGGAGGGAGGACAACAAAGGGGGCAGGGCCAATCCGTTTGGGTTCCCAGCAGAGTCCCAAGGATTGCAGGAGCCCTGCTCCTGAGAGTGGGCTAGCAGGACAAGAGGGGGTAGCCAGACGTGTGGATCTGAGGTCATGAGAGCAGTGGCTGTTGGTGATGACTATGCTTTTGTGCAAAAGAACCACTCCAAAACCTTATGGCTTAAGACAATATTGATTTATTATTTTTTGCAATTCTGTGATTGGGGTCTTTGGGGTCCCTCCTTTGGTTGCATTCGGCTGGGAATTCACTGGAGTGCCTATTTGTCTTGCACGTGACTTGTCTTTTTGTGATGTCTCATTATTCAGAGTCCCCCCACGTGGCCAGGCAGGATAGCTGGACTTCCTTCCAGCATGGAAGCCATGTGCAAGCATTTATGGGGCCTCTGCTTGAATCGTTCTTGCTGGCATCCCACTGGCCAAAGCTAGTCACCAGAGCAAGTCCGAAATCAGTGTAGGAAGGCTGTTCACTTGGGGGGCTGCTAGTGGAGCAGCCTGTCCCCAGTCCATCCTCTGGCCTCTAACGACTCATGCACCTCCTTCTTGAAAAGTGCATCTCCCAAGTGATCCCACAAACACCATCTCATCAAGGCTAGCCTTAGAGTCTCCCGTGCTGTAATGCACAACAGGGCCAGATGGATAAGGCACATTGGGTGTGGCCCCTTTTGCCCCAAGGGCATATTATCTGCCCCCCAAGAGCCATCATTCAGTGGCAAAGCACAGTGCAAGTGCACAGACACCCTGTCCAACAAGGAGGGTTTAACCCTTAGTCACTGGCCGAGGGCAGTTCTGGAATCCAGCTAATACCTGTCACAATCCTCGACCAGGGCTGGTCTGCTCCCTGCAAGTGGCTCCCTTCGCTACTGTTCCTTCTTTCCTTTTTTTTTTTTTTTTAAGATTTTATTTATTTGACAGAGAGATCACAAGCAGGCAGAGAGAGAGAGAGAGAGAGAAGGAAGCAGGCTCCCTGCTGAGCAGAGACTTAATCCACTGAGCCACCCAGGCGCCCCTTGGCTACTGTTTCTTGTGTTCTTGGTTCCTCCCCCGGGCACTGGGCCTTGTGCTCGCAATGGCCCTCTTTTCAATAGGACGTGGCCTGTGTTTTCAGCTGAGTACCTTCCTCAGCCTGTTTCCTGTCGGTAGAAAGCAGGGGCCCAGCAACTTTTTTTTTTTTTTTTAAGATTTTATTTATTTATTTATTTGAGAGAGAGAGACAGAGAGAGAGCATGAGGAGAGAGGTCAGCAGGAGAAGCAGACTCCCTGCCGAGCAGGGAGCCCGATGCAGAGCTCGATCCCGGGACTCCAGGATCATGACCTGAGCCGAAGGCAGTTGCTTAACCAACTGAGCCACCCAGGCGCCCCCCAGCAACTTTTTTATTTCAAAATCTGTCCATTTTACATTTTACCTCAAGCAGATACAACCCTTTAAGAAAAAATGGATTTTCGGGGCACCTGGGTGGCTCAGTGGGTTAAAGCCTCTGCCTTTGGCTCAGGTTATGATCCCAGGGTCCTGGGATCGAGCCCCGCATCGGGGTCTCTGCTCAGCGGGGAGCCTGCTTCTCCGTCTCTCTGCCTGCCTCTCTGACTAGTGATTTCTGTCAAATAAACAAATAAAATCTAAAAAAAAAAAAAAAAAAAAAAAAAAAAAAAAAAAAAAAAAAAAAAAGGCTTTTCTCTCCTGTTGCCCAGGAGTCAGGTGTTGTGGGACAATGACCTCAAGATTCTCAAAAGCTCTTTTGTATGGCTGAGGGGGTGTACAAGACTCTCTCCCCCACCAAAGAGCCTCAGAAGTCTTCAGAAGGGATCATACAACCATACCCTTGACTTTCACTCTCACGTTTGTTGGCAGCACTCTGGATTTACTCTTCACCATGACATCATTTCTTACCTTCAGAACTTTTTGCTGCCTGCAAAGGTTGGAAATGAGAAGGAGTTTTGATTTTCCAACTCAGCAAGACCTGGCTTGGAAATATGTCCTCTGACTTCTACTGGGACGTGGAACAGCAACTTCCTTAATTCGTCTTTCTCTTTTATTTCACGTTAGCATAACTGAACAAAGCCAATTGGCCTTTATGTTTTCTGCCAGGAAAATGAGATCTTAGACACATTTTCGATCTTCCATGTTACACCAGGCCATGGTCTCACCACTTTCTGGACGCCCACCGATTCTGGACAGCAACCCTCATCCAGCCATCGGTCATGGAGGTTCTCACTGCCAGTGCCCACCTGCTGTCTGCTCCAAAGTCAGTGCCAGGTTTTAGAATTTTATTATGGCAGCATCTCACTTCTAAGTACCAGTTTTGGTCCCAGTTATCTATTGCTGCATAGTAAACCACCCCAAAATGCAGTGGTTTAGAACAACAGCTGTATTTTCTCATGACTCTGTAATTTAACTTAGGTTCAGCTGTCCTTCTGCAGCTGGCAGATTGTCTCAGATTGTCACAATCAGTTCCTTCCCCATGTGTGGCGCTTCCCTCACTCTGGTCCTGTGACTGTTTTAGTGCACTCAGTGTGGTAGGAAGTTCTGGGACTTCTGAGTCCAGACCTGCGGACTGGGAGCTTCACCTTCCTCCCTCCAGGGGACTTACTGCCGGGTCATCAGTCTCACTATCTGGAGGCCATCTTGGTGTGCAGGACCCCAAACTGGCCATGCGGAGAGGCCTCATGGAAGAGACGCCCGACCAGCCTCAGTCAAGGCATCAGACATGCAAATGAGAGAGATCTTGGACGCTCTATCCTCAGCACACCCCACACATCCCACACTGAGTAGAAAAGCCTCCTGGCTGAATGCAGCCTGATTTTCAGAATAAATAATAAATCAGGGCGATTTGGGTTACTCCTACAGCCGCAGTCATTCCGGGTGTGGGGCTGAGGCAGCCAGTCTGAGATGGTTTCACTGCCCCATGCAGGCCTTCTCTCTCTCTGATCTGTCCAGGAGAGTAACTAGGTGTTTTGAAATGGGAACTCGGGACCCCAAGAGAATGAGAACGAGCTGCAAGGCCTCCTCAGAGCTTATGCGGCATCTCTCTCATTGTGGTTCTGCCGGGTAAAGCAAGTCAAGGGGCCGGTCCAGAGTCAATAGGAGGGGAAGGACCCTACCTTCTGACGGAAGGAGCAGCGCTAACGCAAAGGGATGGGAGAAGTTGTTGCAGACATCTTTGCAGACAAACTAAGGAAGCCATAGGACATGGATGCTTACATCACCTGGAGAAGGTTCTTGGAGGAGAGGAGCATGGGAACAAGAGCTTAACTGGTCATGTTCTTATTTTCTGTATCTTACGATACTTTGACGTTTGGGGGCCTTGCTGGCTGGGGAGAGGCTGCCCCTCCCAGGGTTAAGCTCATTCCTAAAGAGAGCAACTTGCCACACCTTTCACATGCAGACCAACGAATCCAGAGGCCATACCCCCCAAACGCTCCTTTACCAAACTCACACACCGATATTGCCCGTCCTGAATCGCTATAGGGCCAGGTACTGGACAACTAGAGACCACTGGAACAACCTGACCATAAGCTTGCTCCAAATTGCCTACCCTGCCTCACCTATTTCTTTTCACAGAAGACCCGATAAAGGCTTGGGCCATGCTCTCCTAAGAAATTCTGCCTCCATGGGGTGCCTGGGTGGCTCAGTGGGTTAAGCCTCTGCCTTGGATTGAGCCCTGCATCGGGCTCTCTGCTCAGTGGGGAGCCTGCTTTCCCCTCTCTCTCTGCCTGCCTCTCTGCCTACTTGAGATCTCTCTCTCTCTCGTCAAATAAATAAACAAAAATAATGGGGACTGATCTGGGCTTTGAGGATGACAGTAGGAGGGGAGGTGGATTCCCATTCTGAGAAGATGAGGTAAAGCTGGGAGCTTGGAAGTTGTTCTGAGTCAGCACATGCTCCAGGCCCCGATGGGGGGGGGGGGGTGAAAATAAAGACCTAGAGCGCCTGGGCGCCTCAGCCGTTAAGCATCTGTCTGCAGCTCAGGTCATGATCCCAGGACCCTGCTCAGTGGGGACTCTGCTTCTGCCTTCCCCCCCACCCCCCGCTTGTATTCCCTCACTCGCTGCCCCTCTCGCTCTGCCAAATAAATAAATAAATAAAATCTTAAAAAAAAAAAAGATAAACATCTACATTTGAGAGGCTCCAGGAGCAAGCCTGGGCTGCATGAGAGCAAGAGGAGAGGGGCGCGCAGGGAAGTAGGGCCTTTGTGCTGATGGTGCAGGCACGGGCACGGAGGGGCTCCCAGAGCGGGGAGCGGGGGGTGATGTAGAGTGTGTGCGGCACCGATTTCTGTCGCTTACTTCACCTCAGCAGCAGCCGACGCAGTCTCCTTGCCCAAACGCGCCCTTCTTGACCTCTGCGGCGGACGTCGGGCATCCACGGGTTGCCCACAGTCGTCCCCACTCCCACGGGACCCTGAACTCTTAGTTTGGGAATTTCTCCACTTGCTGGTGTGGACAGGGAAATGTCTTAAGTGTGGCAATCGGCGCGCCCCCCCACTCCCAGCGTCAGAAGCCCAGGCGGGGTGGGGCGCTCGGCCGGCCGCACACTGCGGGCCTCGGGCACCTCCCTTTCCGCAGCCCGGCCCAGGGGAGTCCTCGCGGCCGGAAAGCCCCGGTCCTTCTGCTGGAGCGCTAGGCCAGGTTTCTGCGCTTCCACCCCGAGCTCTCGAGGCCATCGCGCCCTGAGCCGAGTGACCGTGGTCAACCAGGGCCCGCAAGTCCGCGGTCCTTTGTCTTCCTCACACTCATGCGCACACGTCCTCGGTGGGCGCCTCAGATTCCGCGGGTCAGAACTCTGTCCCACCCCCCAGCTCCGACCCAAGCCAGTCTTCCCCGTCGGAAATGCCCCCCGTGCGCGCAGGTGCTCCGGACACAAGCACGGCCACGCCGACGCCCGCCTCCGGCCGCTTCCAGCCCCGCCCGCTGCGCTCCGTCCCGGGCCCCCCAGCCGCCCCCGCACCCCAGCTCCGGCCCGCAGGGACCTGTCCTCTCCCACCGCGTCCTCGCGGCGCGGACGGCCCGGCGCCCACGCCTCCGGGGCTGGGGCGGGGGCTCCGGCCCGCGGCCTCCGCCGAGACTCGCTCCGCAGGGACGCCGCCGCCTCCCCCAAGCGCGCGCGGGGCCCGCCCGGTGACGTCCTTCCGCCGGCCGGGCGGGGACTGGGGAGGGGGCGCCGGCCCAGCCCGCCCCTCCGCAGGCGAGCCGGCCGCGCGGCCCGGGGCAGCAGGGGGCGCCCGTGTGCCGGGGTCCCGCGCGCCGCGCCGACCTGCACCCCACGGGCGGGCCGGGGGCGGCGAGAAAGGAGGGGAGGGAGGAGGGCCGGGGGGCGGGCTCTGGCGGGGCTGGGGGCAGGTTGGAGGCGGGACGGAGCCCGGGGCCGGGGGGGCGAGCCGGGAGGAGAAGCGGACCCCGGAGACGGGGGGCGGGGGGGGGGGGGGGGGGGGGGGGGGGGGGGGGGGGGGGGGGGGGGGGGGCGGGCCCGGGAGGGCGGGGCCCGGGGCGCGGCGGCGGCGGCGGGAGGGGGTGTCAGAGCGCGGCCGCCCGACCAGGGCGGCGGCATGGGGCGGGTGCAGCTCTTCGAGGTCGTCCTGAGCCACGGCCGCGTCGTCTACAGCCCCGGAGAGCCGCTGGCGGGGGCCGTGCGCGTGCGCCTGGGGGCGCCGCTGCCCTTCCGAGGTGGGCGCGGGGTCCCCTCGGGGGAGGGCCGGGCCGGCGGGGCTCAGGTGGCGGCGCAGCACCTGCGGCGGGGCCGGCGCTCCCGGAAGCGGCAGCTGGTGGCGCTGGGCCTGGACCCGCGGAACTGGCGGTGCCTCCTGCCGCCCCCTCCCTTCCCCTCCCGGCTGCCCGGCGAGTCGTGGGCCCCGCGGGCTTCGGGGAGGGCTGGGGTGCGGCGGGCCGGGCGGCGCAGACCCGCCGGGGTGGGTGGCTGCTGGCAGATGGGGCGGAGCAGGGAGGCCAGGGTGGCCCAGGCCTTCCGCAAGTGCCCTTCCTGTTCTCTCCTAGGGTCGGCCAGAGTCGGGGGCGGGGGTTTAGATCCTGGCGAAGGCCGCTCTGACTTGGACACACACACGCCCCCGACCCTCTCTGTCGGGTCTGCGGGGTCCACTGCACCCTGCACCTGCTGGGCCTTCACCTGGAGCCTGGCCCAAGCGGGGCTTTCTCTTCCACATGTCCAGGCCCCTGGCGCAGGCCCTCAATCCTCATGGCCCCATGGCACACCCGTTTCCACCCAGGCTAAGGCTTGGCCTTGCGAGCTGGGAGGGTCTTGCTCATCCCTGTGTGACCCAGGGCTCCAGCCCCGGGAGCACCTAGGAACTGAACCTCAGTCCTTCTGACTGGTCCTTCTGCTGGTGCAGACTTCTGGGACTTTGGGACTGGGAGTCAGGTGGCCCTTGCTAGGGCTCTCTGCGGGTGCTGGCCTTATCTGCCATCTGAGGTGTGGGCAGGGCCCTGAATGGGACTTCAAAGCTCAGCCTTCAGGGTGCCCCCCAGGGACTCCAGGCCAGATTGCTGGTTCTGAGTGTGAGGGTGCTGCGGCTGGAGTGCTTCTCCACCTTGGGATGCCATCAAGCATCCCTCTGGACTTGGATTCTCTGAACCCTTGGGTGCCTGGCAGCTAAGTTCTAGTGCCTCTAGGGACTGAGAGCCACTGCCACCTTTCTGGGCTCCAGCTGCCCTGGTCCTGAATGGGTCTGACTCCTGACCTGGCCATGTTCGAGGCCACAGGGTTTAGGAAGAAATTGAGTCGGTGAAGGTGGCCCTGGTCAAGGGTCCAACCTTGTGTGGTCTCCTCTTGCTGACTCACACCTCCTTTCCTGTCTCCTAATTTGGGGTCTGGGTGGGGTAGTTATGGTGGTGGCAGGGGGCACAGGAGTGACAGTGCAGCTCTTCCCTGGGGCACAAGGAGAGATGACAGTTGAGATGGGACTGAGGGGAGAGCCCAGGGCACGGGAGGTAGGGGTGGGCTTGTGGCTGGGGGGATGGCAGATATGAGACCCCACGCGGGAGCTCACTGCCTGGCTCATCGGCCCAGTCATGCTCCCGTAGCTGGAGCCCAGGGCAAACAAGCTGTTACTGACCATGGTGAAGAAGGCCTGGCCTGGCCTGGGCAGAGTACCCCAGCCTCCATGTGATGGGTGGGACGTGGGTGAATGGACAGTTGGGCTGTAGGATGCCAAGGGAGCGGCAGCTGATGGTCCCCACTATTAACATGCCAGCCGATTGCCGGAACAGGGGAGGGAGGAAGGGGGACAGGCTGAAGAGTAGATGGTTGATGGCTTTGGCTTTGGGTCAGAAGAGTTATTATTTAGATTGTCCCCCGGGGTGTGGACAGAATGTGGGTGCTGAGGCTGTCCTGGGGCTTCTTTTGGGCCTGGTTGGGTTTGGAAAAGGAAAGTCTGTGGTTCTTCTTTCTTTTTCTTTCATTCATAAGATACTTGTTGAGCTCCTGCTATCAGCTAAAATGCAGCAGGGAGGCCCTCCACTGCTCCAGGAGCACATGCAGGTGGGGAGGGCCCCCCTTAGGCCCTGGGGGGCTCATAGTCTTGCCCACTAAATTTGACGGAGGACAGAGATGATTGGCCCTCAACCATGAGGACACTGGCTGCCCTCGGAGCCAGCGCAGAAGGGGAAAGCTGTGGAAGGAGCTTGTTCCCTGGAGCCTGGGGCCCGCCAAGCCTGAGGCTGGGGGTCACACGGGGGTGCTCCATGTTCTACTCTTGAGGATGGGCGTTGGGGGCAGGGGGAGCCTAGACAACAGCAGCAGTCAGCCCCCAGCCCCACTAGCTCCCTGAACTCTCACCGTGGGGCAGGTGTCATTCTCCCCACCTCCCATGGACCAACTCTGGGAACGCTCAGAGCAACCCCGGGAGGGGGGCACTTTTCCCATGTTTCAGACTTGGAGACAGGACTGATGGAAGTGCCTCATAAGCCAGAGCTTTAGTGAAAAGATGTGGCAAAGGCTGGGTTGCTCCAGGTTTCTGGGAACTGGTGGAGGTGCGCGAGACTTTTGGGACCAGAATGAGGAGTGAGCAGAGGCTTCTTGGTCAGATGGTACAAGGATGAGGGCTGCTGGACAGGGGAGTGCTGGTGGAGAGGAAAGTTCCAGAAATCACTCTGGAACACTGTCCACATGATGGTGTTCCTTAGAGAACGGGAGTAGCCCCAGACCACCCGATGGGTGCTTATGGGTTTGGTGCTGGCCTTTATGCATCTGAGCACGGTCAGAAGTGAAACCCTTTTAAATCTAGATGGTGCAGCGGTGTTGCTGTGTGCTGGTGGCTGGCCCTTGCCGGAACGCGCGTCCCCTGTCCTGTGGCTGCGCCTCGGGGCACACACACTGGTGTGGTGGTCGTGCTCATCTGTGGGAGCGGATCCCTCCTGCGTGGGTTAGGAGGGACAAGCCTACGGTGTGTGTCCGTCCCCTGCACCTCCACTGTCCCCTGCGGAGGCGAGTGGACGGGAACAGGCTGTTTGACTCCAAGACGGTGGCGGGAAGCTGCTCATTCAGGCTCCCGGAGAGGCTTTACCATGTGTGCAGACGGGCTCTTTGCTTGGGCATTGGGAAGGTCACAGAACTTTGGCCCCTCTGGGATACCTCAAGGGCTGATGGGTCGCTGTTTGTTTTTCTGAAGTCAGGGGACCCCGTGGCTTGTTCGCCTGGGTTCTGGGGCCGTGTCCAGGCCGGGTGGGTGTTTTAGCCATCCTGCTGTTGGGCATGTGGGCCATGCTGTTCCGAACAGTGTTGCTCCTAGCTCCTGGGTAGGTAGGGTGGATTCTGAGAACCGCTGGGTCCTCTGGGAGGCGCGTGGAAGGGCCCAGCAGATCATCCCGATGCTTCGCCAGGGCCCCTATAGCGACCTATGGCTTCATCACCATCAAGGCGTGTGTTTCTTCATCTCCTCTCCAACACATGTCAAGATCTTTGCTATTTGCCAACTGATGGGTGAAAATGGTAACTCACTTGAGTTTCTCTGATTTCTACTGAGGTGGGATATCTGTTCCTGTTGTCTGCTGTGACGTAGAGGTCGCTCGCTTGTAACAAATCACCTCTAAACTAAGAGGGTTAGAACGACCAGTTTGCTGTAACTCCCGGTGTTGTGGACTGGGGGTTTGGACGGAGGTGGGCGGGGACTCTTCAGCTCTGTTTGCCATCTCCTGAGGTCACTTGACAGTCTTCAGACGGTGCTGGGCCAGTCTGGGACCACTTACCTCCTTCTGGCATACTCTACTGCTTCCAGAATTCGCAAGGCAGCCGGACTCAGGGCGGAATGCACCCTCTCTGGGGGGAGTGTAGAGCATCTGGAATCGTCACACTCCCCCCACCTTTACTCGCTCCCCTGCCATATTTCTCATCTGTAGGAGCACCCCTGTGTCTCAGATTCCTGGGGAAGGGACAGTTCCGGGTCTGACCCTAGGAGGGGACGGCTATTGGAGTGTGGATTAGAAATTAGGGCTGAGATCCATTCATGGGCAGTGCCAACGGGGGTGGAGGATAGGCCAAGGGTTTCCAGGGAAAAGACTCGTGGTCTGTGGGTGGCCAACAGGGGACCTGTTTTGTCAGGGTTAGGTTGGCCTGGGGAGACCCAGACATGTCTGGTGTGGCTGGCCCCTGGCCCTGGGCACTTGGGATACAGGTTTCTCCTGCCTGGTGGCTCTGTCGGAAGGGTGTCAGATTCTGAGTCACCTTCCCCTCATCTGACCATCAAATCACGGAAGGAAGGGGAGAGACTGGGCAGGGAGACTGACATCTTTGGCCTCGGGTCAGCCCTGCAATTAAAGGAGAGGTGGAGCCGCAATGCTGCCTGTCCCTGAGCCCCCAGCCCCTCCAGCTGTGCTGTCTTCCTTGCTGGTCCAGCCACAGCCTTCTGACCATAGTGGTCTCTGGGCAAATGTTTCCTGGAGTGGGGAGTTCCTGAGTGGAGTTCCTGACCATAGAGCGGTGGCGGCCACCTCTACTGCAAACGGTCCTGGTCCTGGTCGGGGAGAGGACCGAGCCCATCTCTTGATGTAGGAAATCAGTCCTCCTGGGCAGCACTAGTCCAGGAAGTCAAGGGTGTCCCCTCCCTGCAGTGTGCGGGACTGTGGGGTACTTATCTGCTCAGGCAGGTCTGACCACATTCCTGCATCATGAGGGTTGGCAGTTAGCTTCCTGGACTGTGAAGGGCGCCTCCCAGCCTAACTGAAGTGCCTGTGAGCCAACGGAAGTGTGGCTGGAGGTCAGCGGCCCTGTGGGCTTCTGTTTGCCACTGGTGTCCCTGGCAACCCTGCAGGGAGTGAGTGTACTCGGGGCTGGTGGGCCCAGGGGTGGCTGGGAACCAAGGTTACCAGGTTGCGGGCTGGACGGATGTCATCTGGGTGAGCACTGGGGGCCTCCTGTTCTGGACTTCAGGACAGATTTAACTCTGTGCCCTATCACCCTGGCTCCCTGGGAGTACCCCAAAGAGGGGGGCGGACGTGAGGGGTGCCCTCTGGAGGGCAGCAGGTCACTTGCTGGGCTGCCTAAGGCCCCGCTCTCCTTGGTTCTGTCTGCTCTACCCAAATCTCTGTGATGGGGCAGGGAGGGGCCCAGGCCAGCGGCTGCCTGGGACTCACCCCCCCCCAACCCCCTTGCAGCCATCCGAGTGACCTGTACGGGTTCCTGCAGGGTGTCCAACAAGGCCAATGATGCAGCGTGGGTGGTGGAGGAGGGCTACTTCAACAGTGCTCTGTCGCTGGCTGACAAGGGTGAGTTTGGGAGCCTGTACTTGCCTTGTTGCATAGAGTGAGCCCTCCAGGGCAGACCTTGTTTGAGTGGGGTCTGTCGGTCCATCCCACCTCCCCATCGGCCTCTGGGACCCCTGTGCTGACCCACCCTCTAGCAGGGCTTGGTACCCTAATGTATTTCTCTCCCCTGCAAGCACTAGGCATTGCGTGGTAAGGCCTGGGTGGTTGAAGGGGGCCAGCTTCTCCTTGATTTGGGTGGGCTCTGGCCCCTGCAATAGCCCCATCTCCCTTTCCTGTTGAAGCCAAGCTCTTGTACCCCTCCTTTGCCCAGGCTGCAGCCCTGTGCTGCTCTGGGGCTTTGAGTCAGACTCGGTATGAACTGGTCGGCTGCAGTGCCTGCTTCTAACCTGTGTCCTGTGGTGTCACCTCAAGGCTCCTGAGTCCCCTCTCCCCACATCTCCCTCCTGTCTCTGCAGGGAGCCTGCTGGCTGGAGAGCACAACTTCCCCTTCCAGTTTCTGCTTCCTGGTAAGAGCCCAGCCTTGCCTGGCCAGGCCTGGTGGGTGACAGCTGGTGGATAGGAGGGGGGATGGGGGACATTTGGGTGCCATCCCTTGCTCTCTCTCCAGCCACAGCGCCCACGTCCTTCGAGGGCCCCTTTGGGAAGATTGTGCACCAGGTGCGGGCCACCATCGACACGCCACGTTTTTCCAAGGATCACCAGTGCAGCCGTGTGTTCTACATTTTGAGCCCCCTGAACCTGAACAGCATCCCCGACATTGAGGTAAGGATGGAGCAGGGGTCTTCTGGCTGAGGCCCTGCCCCCAGGTAAGAGGAGGTGGCTGGGACCCAGATGAGCAGCGGCTTCTCTGTCGTGAGCTGCCTGTGCCGTGTCTGGGGGCAGGGCACAGCAGGGCCGAGTGGGCTTGTCCTGGGGCCACAGAGATCTGGGTGCCCACACCTGCCAAACCCCTTCATTAATGCCCTCCCCTCAGCAACCCAACGTGGCGTCCACTACCAAGAAGTTCTCCTACAAGCTGGTGAAGACGGGCAGTGTGGTCCTCACTGCCAGCACGGACCTCCGTGGCTACGTGGTAGGGCAGGTGCTGCGGCTGCAGGCGGACATCGAGAACCAGTCAGGCAAGGACACGGGCCCCGTGGTAGCCAGTCTGCTGCAGGTCAGAGGCCCCTCTGGCTGGAGGGGCTGGAGGAGGGGAGGGGCTGGCCTGCCCAGGCTCACAGGCTGGCTGCTCCCCAGAAAGTGTCCTACAAGGCCAAGCGCTGGATCTACGATGTGCGGACCATTGCAGAGGTAGAGGGTGCGGGTGTCAAGGCCTGGAGGCGGGCCCAGTGGCAAGAGCAGATCCTGGTGCCCGCGCTGCCCCAGTCAGCCCTGCCAGGCTGCAGTCTCATCCACGTGGACTACTACCTGCAGGTGCTGGGGGTTGGAGGGAGTGGGGTGGGGCCGGGGGCAGGTGGCCTAGCCTCACTGTTGCTACCTCCCCAGGTCTCCCTGAAGGCGCCTGAAGCCACTGTGACCCTCCCTGTTTTCATCGGCAATATTGCTGTGAACCACGCCCCGATGAGCCCCCGAGCAGGCCCAGGGCTGCCTCCCGGGGCCCCAGTCCCCGTGGTGCCCTCGGCACCACCCCAGGAGGAGGGCGAGGCGGCAGCCAGCAGTCCCCCCTTCGCAGATGCAGTCTCCCTCTCCACGAAGAGCCACTCACAACAGCAGCCATTACCTGCTGCCTTTGGCTCCGTGCCTGGTGCCCTGGAACCCCGCCCTCAGGATGGCAGCCCTGCTCCCCACCCATTGCCCCCTCCCTTGTGCATCTCCACAGGTGCCACTGTCCCCTACTTTGCAGAGGGCTCTGGAGGGCCAGTGCCCACTACCAGTACCTTGATCCTGCCCCCAGAGTACAGCTCATGGGGCTATCCCTATGGTGAGTGAGGGGCTTGGGGTTTGGTGGGGGAGGGGGCACCATGAGCCCCATGCAGACCTTGCTCTCTCCCCGCAGAGGCCCCACCATCCTATGAGCAGAGCTGTGGCGGTGCAGATCCCTGCCTGACGCCTGGGAACTGACCCTGTGCTGCCTTCTCCGGGTGGGCTGACCTTCACCCTGGGACCGGGCACCCAGGGTCTCGTGCCTTCTTTGCTCCTGGCCTGACCCGGCCTGCTCAGGACCCGCTGCTGCCTGGTTGCTCCTTTCAGCCTCTGCCCAGGGACGAGCCCCTCCCAGGGGGGCTGAGGCCTGGAGAGAAGCCATGTAAATAAAGTGCTTCATCCATAGAGCTGGGCATAGGCTGGCCTCTCGGGCACCCTCCTCCTGCCCGGTGTGCGGCAGCCTACCTGTGGGGGTCCCTCCCCGGCACGTGCCCCCCGTCCTGATCCCGTACCCCCTTCAGCCCTGGAACCCTGCCTGTAGGCAGCAGCCCCATCCCCTCCAAGGTGCGTGCCCCTGTCCTCTGTTCTGGGCCCTTCCTTCCAGGTGCCTAGGGCCCAGAAGACTGGCCCCGGGGAGCAGGACCAGCAGGGACTGGATACCTTTAATTTGGGCCAGGGCTGGTGCTCTTCCTCTTGGTTCTACTTAAGAATGTGCCCTCTGAGTGGGGCTTGCATGTCTGGAGCCGTGGTGTTAATTTAAAATGTATCTGTAACACGGGGAGAAGACCACCCCTATAATATTGACACATCTTGGGCTCGCTTGCCCAACCAGCACCCGTTGTCCCAGGTGATGGCGTTCAGATCTCCTGCAGCAGAAATTCCATGGGGAGTGATGAGGTGGGCTTGCCCAAGTACCTGCCCCTTGTGCTGTTCCTTTATCCTTGGCCTCAAGTCTCAAGTCCCTGCCCTCACCACCGTCACCCATGTCTGGCTCTTAGGGATACTGCTGCTCATCTCCCATCCAAGTGTGAACACACAAGCCCACGCCTGCTCTCAAGGTCCTTTTCAAATGCCTGTTGTCTGGGATCCGAGGAACTCAAGAAAAAATAAAGCCAGGGTTCAGCAGAGCAACGTTTACTAAAGGGGCATCTGCAGATATTCCAGTGCTGAGGGGAGGGCCTGTAAATGCCCAGTGGGGCCAGTGATCCTGGACCATGGTCTGGGAAATACTGGAGGTGGGATTAAGATAAGACGGGGTTGAAATTCCATAGCTGCATAGAGTGAGGGAGTGACCTTGGATAGGTGTCCCTGTTGTCTGTAACAAACTGAGGAGACTGAGTGGACATACTGATCCCCCTGCCTGCCGCCCCCCCGCCCCCCGGTTTATTTCTTGCATACTTAACAGTCCAGAAGGAGTGTAAGATTTGGGTCCGGTGACATAGCTGTCATTCTCAGGTTGAGGTTTCCACCCCGCGGTCCAGGATGGTCATTCCAGATTTCACCATCGGCCAATTTACTGGGCCTGCTCCTCTAACTTCGGGGCTACAGGCTGGGAAGTGGGTTGTATCACTTGTGCAAACATCCCATTGGCCACTCTTTTTACGGTTGGAAATGTGCTCCTTAGCCAGGCAACCAGGAACCCCGCTAAAATGTTACTATTTGTGGGACAAGGAGAGGATGAACATTGGAGAAAAGCCCGACATACGCCACAGGGAGGGGAATCTGTAAAACATCGGCCAGCAGCAGCCTCAGAGTGGAAAACCCACCTGGCTGGCCTTCAGTCCCATCGCAGCCTCTCAACAGTTAGGCGGTCTCGAGGCCACTCAACTCCCCTGCTTCGTTTGTCCACTCAACCCACGTCTCAGGACTGACCTGACGGTTACACAGTTCACATGCGTGTGTGAAAAACAGCCCTTGACGTGAGTGAGGGACACAAGGACAGGGTGGGCTGGGCGGACAGTGTAAAACGCGAGCATAGCCCACTTCGGACACGTTCCCTTACAGTCGGTATTTGCCTGGTAAAGCACTTTTCCTCCGCAAATGATTTATTCATTCGACAAGTATTTGTCTCCTTCATGCCAGCGCTGTCACAGGCACTGGGGCACACGAGATACAAATCCTCGTCTCCGCTCCCAGAGGGAAAGACCAGACGGCGGTGCAGTGCCAGGAAGCTGCGGGGCGCAGTTCTGGGACGGCGGTGAGGGAAGGCTGCCCTGAAGGGTGTTTGAGGCCCCGGAGGTAAAAGCGTTTTGGGGATGGGACAGACGAGGACCCCAGGCAGGAGAGGGGATGCGGAGGATGGTGCCGGGGGCCTACGGGTGGAGGTCCGTCCGGCTGGGCTTGCAGGCCTGGACTTGAGCTCCCCGTCAGGAGGCTCGGGTGGGGTCCCGAGCCTGTGAGGAGCGGACTTCGGCTGCCCCAGAGAAGCCGGGAAGATCCCCGAGGTACTCGCGTTGTCCCCTTCCTCCTCCGCACCTGTGTGCGCGGTCCACGCCCCCCCTTCTCCTGGAGACCCGCGACAGGGAGCATCCCGAGCCAGGCGGAGGCGCCTCCTCAGTTCCCGCCGCGGACCCCGGCCTCAGGACCCCAATTTCAGTCTCTGCGCTTCTCAACTCTCAGAAGGCGGGAAAGATAGGCCCGGCCTAGGGAGCGGCGGGCGAAGCCGGTTCTTGCGGCGCCGGCCGGGAGGGCTGCTGGCGGGCAGGCGCCGATGCGCAGACGCGGGGTTGCTCCGGGAGGCTGCCCGGACCGGGCGCACCTCCTAAGCGGAGCTTCCCGCCACCAGTGGGGGCGATCCTGCTGGGGACAGACCCCGCCCAGCCTCCCCGCGCAGGACGCGGTCCCCGTCCAGGGCGCGCGCTCCCCGCGGGACACCCTCCCGAGGCGGGAGCGCCCCGGCCAGAGCACCCCCGAGCTGGGACGCGACCCTAACCAAGGCTCCTCCCCTCGTCGGAGCGCCCCGAACGCAGAGGCGACCCTCCTCCTCGAGACGTGCCCCCGCACCGGCACATGCCGCTCCCCGGGCCGGGCGGGCTCTCGGTCGGCACGACGCCCCGGCGGCGGCACCCCGACCACGGGCACGCCCAGAAGCCCGCTCCAGGGGGGCACTCCTCACAGCCGGCCCCTGCCCGCCTGCCGGGAGCACCCCCGAGCCCGGGCACCGCCCTGGGACGCGAGTCAGCACCCGCCTTCCGCGAAGGCCCACGGAGGCGAAGTGTGTCCGGGGTTAGAGGTCAGGGGTCCTTCTCCACCCCAGCCAGCCCACCAGAATGCCCACGTAGAAGGAAAAGATATTGGTGACAAGGAGAGAACGACGCCCAGCCGCCGCGACGCCTCCGGAAGGCCGCTGCGCCCAGCCCCGCCCCCCGCGCGGCCAGCGCGCCCCGGTTCCGGCCGGCGCTGGCTCGCGCCGGGGACGCCGCACGCCGCGCCGTCGTGCGCAGGCGCGGGCGCAGGCGCAGGCGCAGACGCGCGCGGCCAGCCCCGCCCCGCCCTGAGCCGCGAGGCGCAGGCGGGGCGATGGCGCGCGGGAGGGGCGGGGCCACGCTGCGGGCCCGGGCCATGGCCGCCGCCGATGCCGAGGTGAGGAGCGGGGCGGCGGGCCGGCGGCGGGGGCGGCGGGCGTGGAGCCGGCGGGCGCGGAGCCGGCGGGCAGGCGAGGCGCGCGGGCGGGGGCGCCGAGCCGGAGGGGGCCGGGCGGGCCCGCGCCTCCCCGCTGCCGCCGCCGTCGTCGCCGCGCCTCAGGCCGAGGCCGGGCCGAGGCCGCCGGCGTCCGGGCCGCGCCGCGCGGGGCGCGCTTTGTGCGGCAGGCGGGCGGGGGGCGGCGGGCGGGCGGGCGCGGCGCGGGGCGCGGGCCGGCGGGGCGCGTCCGCCCGCCCGCCCCCGCGCGCCCGGGGCCTCGGCCGGGCGCCCCGCGGAAGGGGCGGAGGACAAAAGGGAAAGTGGGGCGCGCCGGCCAACTTCGCGGCGCGAGGCGAGGCGAGGCCGTGCGCTCCCGGCGCCGCTCCTGCGCCCGCTGACCTTTCACTTTGTTCCGAGGAGGGTGGCAGCGGCGCTACGGAAAAGTTGGCCGGCCGGCGCGCCGCTCCCAGACAATGCCGCCGGGCCCTGGCGCCTGTCAGCGCGCGCGCCGAGCCGCTGCCCGGACGCGCTCCGGCCCCGAAAAGTTCCGTTCCCCCGCTCGGGCGGTTTCGTCCTCCCTCTTGCGAATTCCGGGGCCAGTTTGTTTCCCTGCTCGTAGCGGCGCCGCAACCCAACTCCGGGCGATGGGCCGCTGGTCGCGCCGCGGGGAGAGGCGCGCGGGAGGCGCCGAGCCGAGGCGGGGCGGGCGCCGGGCGGGCAGGGGACCCGCGTGGAAGGAGGCGATGCCCTCGGAGCCGTGCCTGCGAGTGCTCGGCGTGCAGTCGGCGGCGCGGGGCTGCGGCGAGCCGAGGCGCGGCGAGGCGCCGGCAGGAGCCGGGCACACCTGGCTGTGGGTTTGGCCCCGGTGGCCGGTGGTCTCCGTGTCTCTGAGCTTTCCCCCGAGGCTTCGGGACTGTTGGGGGTGAGTGAGCTGGGAGGGCGCAGGGCATTGTCCAGTGCGGGGCCGAGGCGTTGCTGGGGCTTGTCCGCGCTCCGGGAGTGGGAGAGGCTCCGGGGGAGCCGGGGAGCGAGGCGACGCGAGGAGTCACCTGCAGGTCGAGGAGCGAGGCCGCGAGTAGGGGTGTTTCTCCGGCCGTCGCTGCGGCTCAGGCGCTGAATTGCTTTAGGTAACTTGTGTCCCGCACCCTTCTCCGCTCTGTGCAGCAGGTGCTGTTCTTTCCTGCTCCGCCGGCGAGGAGAGCTTGGCTGGGAGGTCAGGGAACGACTTGGCACAGCCGGGGGCGGCCTGGCACTTGTTGGGTGTCTGGCACGTAGTAGGTCTTTCATAAACAGCGGGTGAGCCGATGACCCCCACGGCTCTCATTCCGCAGCCAGCCTGGAAGAGAGGCCTTAGCGCCGCTGATGGTGATGACCGCCTGCGTTTACCCAGCCTTTCCCTGTGTCCAGTCCTGCTGGAGTGCTTTGCGCGAGTTGAGTCAGGAAGGCCTGACAGCGGTCTTCTGAGGTAGGTCCGGTTCTGTTCCCGCTTGCAGATGAAGCAACAGGGACAGCGCACCCCAGGGTCTCAGAGCTCTGCTGGGGAAGATACAAGCAGCTCAGCTCACTGGACACGTGCTGTGTCTGTGGTGGTCGTTTTCGCTTCGCAAGCGCTCTGGGGTAGATTGTGATCTTAAGTGTTTACGGTGGAGGTGCGTGACAGGGTAAGGGGCCTCCTGGGCAGTGGGTAGGCATAGGGTCATCTCTCGCCATGGAATCTGGGAAGTGCTTGCCGGAGCAGGGTTCAGTGATTGCCCCACGACTAAGTCAGCAGTGTGAGCCCTGGAAGCTTACCGAATTGCATGTTTATGCTTTTCTCTTTTCCTTGACCTAGAAAGAGAGTCACCGCTTTTTCACACTAAAGAGAGCTCATAAGCTGCGGGAATATATCTCCTGCTCCCATTTTGTGGATTAGTAAGTGGGGGCTCCTGAGGTTTCATATCTGTTCAGGATCGCCCAGGACCGGAGCATGGGGTAAGGTACTTGACTTAAGGTTTTTGACGCAGCAAAATGTGACCATTTAGCAACAGGGCTTTCCTAGGCTGATTGCTTGCTTTTCTAGAAGGATGGCAACTTTGTATCTCTTTCTTAAAACTTATTTTTTGTTAAAATAATATATGCACATGGACCTCGCTTAAAAGGTCAAATAGTGCTGGGTGCTTGGCTGTCTCATTGGGCAAGACTTTTGATCTCAGGGTGGTGAGTTCAAGCTCCACATTGGGTGTGGAGCCTACCTAGACCCCCTCCCAAAAAAAAAAAACAAACACAACAAAACTGAAGAAAGTTAGAAAAAAAAAGTCAAATAGTTTTTGTTTTTGTTTTTTTTTTTGAGAGAGAGAGGGAGCAGGGTGGGGCAGGGAGAGGGGCAGAGTTGGAAGGAAAGAGAATCTTTTTTTCTTTTTTTCTAATTTTGAAGATTATATTTGTTTATTTGACTGAGAGAGACAGGGAGAGAGGGAACACAAGCAAAGGGAGGGGGAGAGGGAGAAGCAGGCTTCCCGCCTAGCAGGGAGCCTGATGTGGGGCTTGATCCCAGGATTCCGGGATCATGACCTGAGCTGAAGGCAGCTGCTCAATGATTGAGCCACCCAGGCACCCCAAAAGTCAAATAGCTCTAAAAGACCTTTAAAAAGGCTGTCCTCGGGCGCCTGGGTGGCTCAGTGGGTTAAAGCCTCTGCCTTCGGCTCGGGTCATGATCCCAGGGTCCTGGGATCAAGCCCCGCATCGGGCTCTCTGCCAAGCAGGGAGCCAGCTTCCTCTTCTCGCTCTGCCTGCCTCTCTGCCTGCTTGTGATCTCTGTCAAATAAATAAATAAAATCTTTAAAAAATAAAAATAAAATAAAAAGGCCATCCTCCTCCTGTTTACTTTCTAGAGGGGCAACAGCCACTTGACACTCTCTGACGTTTACTTCGTGTATTTAAATAATATGCTTGGGTTGCTGTGTCTTCACTCATCAACTTTAGGGCTTATTTGTTTGCTTCCACTAATGATAGATGATAACTTCAGTTCTCTCATACTCTGTTATCTAGAACACTCATAGTTTTGGTTATATTCATATCCAAAATCATCAGTCTGTTCAGGTCATTATTGTGCCATGCTCAGCCAGGTGGTAGACTGTAATTGCCTTTATTTTTTCCTTTTCTTTTTATGATTTTATTTTTTTTTAAATTTATTTATTTGTCAGAGAGAAAGCGAGTGAGCACAGGCAGACAGAGTGGCAGGCAGAGGCAGAGGGAGAAGCAGGCTCCCTGCCGAGCAAGGAGCCCGATGTGGGACTCGATCCCAGGACGCTGGGATCATGACCTGAGCCGAAGACAGCCGCTCAACCAACTGAGCCACCCAGGCGTCCCTAAGATTTTATTTTTTAAAAAAGATTTTATTTATCTTAGAGCATGTGAGCAGAGGGACGGGCAGAGGGAGAAGGAGAAAATCTTAAGCAGACTCTGTGCTGAGCCCAGAGCCCAACTCAGAGCTTGATCCCACTACCCTGAGATTATGACCTGAGCCAGAACCAAGAGTGGGATGCTTAACCAACTGAGCCACCATGTACTCCTTAAGATTATATTTTTAAGTAATCCCTACACCCGATGTGAGGCTCGAACTCACAACCCTGAGATCAGAGTCACAGGCTCTACCACCTGAGCCAGCCAGGCGCCCTCTATTTCTTTTTTTGTACAGTCTTTTTTCTTTCCTGGAGTTAATGATTGCTTCTTTTTTCATTTGCCTGGTTTCCTTTGAACCTCAGAATAACGTTCTTATACTTTCTGTTTTGTGATGTGTTAATTTAACTTTCCTCCAGTTAGCCCTGTCACCTCAGCATTTGCTTCTTTAGTGCTCCTGAGTCGCTCTGCCCAAGTCAGGATGCGCTTGTTCTCTTGGCTTGGAGCACACTGACATCCTGGAAATTGTCCCCATCATTCTCTAGTGATAAACCCCGTTCCGTGCATCTAATGGCTTCCCTCTGTGTGTGTACTCACTTGTGGTGGTGGAACACATTCTCTAATAGCTTACCCGCAGTTTTTTGGGAGACAAACTTCTCGGGCTCGCGTGTCTGAGAATGTACTTACTTTACCACCACACTGAATGATTATGTTTGGCTGGGCTTGGCATTCCAGGTTGGAAGTAATTTTAAGTTATTGCTCCCATGTCTTCTAGTTTTCATTGTGGCTGTTGAGAAGTCCAGTTTGATTTTCAGTCCTTTTAGCCATTATTCCCTCACCAAATTTTTAGGATCATTGCATCCATGATTTGCCCAATTTTTATAATGTGTCGTAATGGTAGCCTTCTTTCATTTATCATGCAGGATATTAAGTAGCCTGAAATCTGGAGATTGATGCCCTTTTGTTGGTAGGATATTTTGTATAATATATTTGAGATAGTTTATTTTCTACTATTTCAGTTGAATATTGTACTTCCTGTACTAAATATTCTAATTTTTGTTTTTAACTTATTTTTTAAAACGCATTTATTTATTTATTTAGAGGGGGGAGGGAGAGAGAGCACACTTGAGCAGGGGGAGCACACAGGCAGAAGGAGAGAGAGAATCTCAAGCAGACTCTGCAGAGCTCAATCCTGAGATCATGACCTGAGCTGAAACCAAGAGTTGGACACTTAACGTACTGAGCCACTCGGACACCCCAGTATTCTAATTTTTAAAAGCTTTTCCTCCTGGTCATGTCTTAATCATTTTGTTCTACTTTTGGGAACATTTTTGAGTGTTCTTTCACTGAATTTTTAACTTTTCTTTTTGTATTTTCGTGTTCTTTATTCTCTCTTCCTTTTTTAATGCCTCCTATTCTTGTTTAACGTATACAATGTCTGCTTAATTTTAGTTTTTAAAGATTTTATTATTTATTTGACAGACAGAGATCACAGGTAGGCAGAGAGGCAGGCAGAGGAGGGGGGAAGCAGGCTCCCCACGGAGCAGGGAGCCCGACGTGGAGCTCGATCCCAGGACCCTGAGATCATGACCTGAGCCAAAGGCAGAGGCTTAACCCACTGAGCCACTGAGGCGCCCCAATTTATTAAAGTTCTTAAAATACAGTTAAAACTTTTTTGGGGGAAGGTTTTATTTATTTATTTGACAGAGAGAGAGAGAGAGAGCGAGCGAGAGAGGGAGTACAAGCAGGGGGAGTGGGAGATGGAGAGGCAGGCTTCCCGCTGAGCAGGGAGCCCGATGTGGAGCTTGATCCCAGAACTCTGGGATCATGACCTGGGCTGAAGGCAGATGCTTAACCTACTGAGCCACACAGCTGCCCAGTGTTTGACTCTTGATCTGGACTCAGGTCCTAATCTCAGGGTGGTGAGTTCAAGCTCCATACTGGGCTCCACACTAGACCTGTTGCCTACTTAAAAAAAAAAAGAAAAAATTAAAATTACTGTTTTTCAGAATTTTTGTGTTTGGCCTGCATTCCTCTTTGCTGCTGCATTTTTTTTTTTTTAAAGGTTTGTTTATTCATTTGTCAGAGAGAGAGCACAAGCAGGCAGAGTGGCAGGCAGAGGCAGAGAGAGAAGCAGGCTCTCCGCTGAGAAAGGAGCCCAATTCGGGACTCGATCCCAGGACCCCGGCATTATGACCTGAGCTGAAGGCAGTGGCTTAACCCACTGAGCCACTCAGGTGTCCCTGCTGCTGCATTTTTGATCTCTTTCTTTTTTTTTTGGAAAGCTTCTTCCGGTGTCTGGTGGTCCTTGGCTATTCATCTTTAAGAAAGTGCTAAAGGGGGGGCGCCTGGGCGGCTCAGTGGGTTAAAGCTTCTGCCTTTGGATCAGGTCATGATCCCAGGGTCCTGGGATCGAGCCCCGCATCGGGCTCTCTGCTCAGCGGGGAGCCTGCTTACCCCTCTGTCTCTCTGCCTGCCTCTCTGCCTCCTTGTGATCTCCGTCTCCCAAATAAGTAAATAGAATCTTAAAAAAAAAAAAAAAAAAAAAGTGCTAAAGGGGCGCCTGGGTGGCTCAGTGGGTTAAGCCTCTGCCTTCGGCTCTGGTCATGATCCCAGAGTCCTGGGATCGAGCCCCGCATCGGGCTCTCTGCTCAGCGGGGAGCCTGCTTCCTCCTCTCTCTCTGCCTGCCTCTCTGCCTACTGTGATCTCTGTCTGTCAAATAAATAAATAAAATCTTTAAAAAAAAAAGAATAAAGTGCTAAAAATGGAAAGCTGAGTGTTTGGGGGCTTGTTTACTTGTGGCTTTGGTGGAGGTGATGTTGGACTTTTTTGTTGGCTTCCTTCACGTGTTACTGTGCCCCGGTTTGGCCTACTCCGAGAAGGCTCCTTCAGTCTCTTGCCTTGTTGGTGTTAAGCTGGGCATTCTGGAGCTGGGCTAAAGGGTGGGAGGAGGGGGGTCTTCCCGTGGCTCACTACATAGCCTTGACCTAATGTCCCTGCTTTCAGCCGTGGAGCTTATTCCTGTTCTTTGTGCCCACAGTCCCCAAATGTGGCACCCTTCTGGCAGAGGACTTACAGAGCCAGCCCTCTGGTCTCTGCAGCTACCCGAGAGTGCTCGTCTGAGTGTGCGGGTGGGCCTGGGGACCCGGGAGTCTGATGCCCTCTATGTGGATTTTTACACCCACGCTCCTGTTTAGCTCCAGACATCACCCCCATCTTCTGAGCCTCCCATGGCGCTTTGGGGTCAGTTAGCCTGCTTCTCAGCAGTGGCCTCCTTTAGGTTCCTCTTCCTCTGCTCTGTGCAGTGATTTCGCTCTCCTCCAGCATCTGGTTCATGTTCCGTGTAGGGTTTCAGATGTGTCTTAGGTGGAGTTTATGTGTCTCTTTCCTGTTCTTGTCTTTGGTTGATTTTTAATAAGGGAATGGGGTGGAAAGCGTTCTGCCATGTAGAAATCAGAAACATTTACTGTAAATTTTGAGAAGTGAGTTTTCCCCCACACTAAAAGCACAGATCCCTTGTGGAAAGAGCTGCCCCTCTCAGGATCTGTGTGGTTTGTGTTTCTGGACTCATTACTGGGGAAAGTTCTGGATCATAATAAAGGTAAACAAGAGCAATGAGTGTATCTTGACCCTAATGCTCAGAAGGATACCTTGGGTAGCCTGTTGTTGGAGATCTCTCGTGTGATCACTGCCAGAGTTGGGGCTACAGTCCTTGTTTCCTGCTTCTGGTTCCAGTCCTGTTACAAAACAGTTTTGTAGGGGTGCCTGGGTCGCTCAGTCGTTAAGTGTCTGCATTAAGCTTGGGTCATGACCCCAGGGTCCTGGGATTGAGCCCCACATCAGTCTCCCTGCTCAGCGGAGAGCCTACGTCTGTCTCCCTCTCCCACTCCCCCTGCTCGTGTTCCCTCTCTCGCTGTCTCTCTCTGTCAAATAAAGTCTTTAAAAAAAGAAACAAACACAACCAAACAAAAAACCAAGAACAGTTTTGTTTTGTTTGACCACATTTTATTAAATTTGTCTTTGAAAATAATTGAACTAATAAGAGCCTTGTTTTGGGATCTTTTCTTGAGGAACTTCATGTTTGGCATTTCATTGGACTTACCGTGTTTGATGGGAGCTTTTGTGGTATAGTGAGTGGGCAGTTTGGTGTGACTCAGCCAGTCGTGGAGGGAAGAACTGTTGGAGCCCAGTCCCCCCGGCCGGCTGTAGGTGTGGTATAGAAAGTGTCCATTCCAGGTTTTGAGACGTCCTCCTGTTTACTGTTCTGCTTTTATTTAACTTCCTAGTATTTTCAGTTATTTAAAAAAAATCTCTTCACGGGTTTTGCATTTTGAAAAACAACTCTTTGAAGGTGGCATTTCCTTTGAAATGGTGTCTTCCGAGATGAGAGGTCACTTTCCCAATTGCATCCCTGTCGGTTGGTATTTCACGTGGAAGGGTTTTTGGACTGCTTTTTGCACCCCACTGTCAGTAGGCTTGTTTGTAAGTTCCGATCAGAGTGTATTTAAAATGCCCTTTCCCGCGGTCTGTAAGCATTTCTTGGGCACCTTCTGTGTGTGAAGTGCTAGTCCACATACTGTGTAGAGGATAGGCACGTTTTGAGATCATTGCCTCATTTCACAAAATGTAAAAATGTTGTAGAGCAAATATTACCAAGCAGGGAAAGGCCGGTGCTCTCGCACTCACTGCTGCAGCCACACCTGTGTTGGGAAAGGCTCCTTGAGGACGATGGGTTAGTCCAGGTCTTAAAGGAGGTAAGGCATGAATTGGAACAATGAGGTTCAATATGTACATTTCTTTATATAAAAAAAGGGTTTTTTTGGGACGCCTGGGTGGCTCAGTTGGTTAAGCGGCTGCCTTCAGCTCAGGTCATGATCCCAGCGTCCTGGGATCGAGTCCCACATCGGGCTCCTTGCTCGGCAGGGAGCCTGCTTCTCCCTCTGCCTCTGCCTGCCACTCTGTCTGCCTGTGCTCGCTCTCTCTCTCTGACAAATAAATAAATAAAATCTTTAAAAAAAAAAAAAAGGTTTTTAACACATTCAGAAAATTGGAACCTAAGAATGCCAAGTATTTTCATCGGTTTCTGACCCTGTGAATGCGCATGTTCCTCCTTAGAGTGGCTGTGTTGGGTGTGTGCTGTTTGCATTCTCCTCTTGCGTGATTAGTTCCTGTGTATCTGAATCTTTCACATGTTGAATGGCCACATGGTGTGTTTTGTAGAGATGTCCCAGTTTCCTCAGTCGTGAGTTGGGCAAGTCTGTACCCTTTGATACAGGGTGGAATTACTAGGGCAGAAGGGGCAAGTGGCACGAGGTGAGGCTGGAGAGGCAGGGCCGGGTCATATAGGGTCTCGTTGCCTTGGTAATGAGTTGGTGGTTTCCTAAGCACTGTAGACAGTCATTGAAGGATTTTAGGTGCAGAATGCTATTTTAAAGGAATGACCGTGGCTGCCATGTGGAGAGAGGATTGGAGGAAGACTAGAGAGGAAGCAGGGGGCTAGTGAGTAGGCCTGGGCCTGGTGACATGGTGGAGTCGCAGAGGCCAGTGAATGGAGCCAAAGTGTATGTATGTGTAAATTTAATTTTTTGAGTAGGTAAGACAGTTACATGATTCAAAATTAAAAAAAAAAAGTATAAAGTGAAACAGCTCTCCCCTTTGTTTCCTAGCACTCAGCTCTCTTGGCCGGCCACTGGTATCATTATGGAACCCTGTACTGGCAAGGACATACGTAGATACTACAGACTTTTTATTACGGAACTTTTCAGGCCTGTTTAGAAGTAGATTTATGGTGGAAGAGTGAACCCCTCACACTTGTCTCCCAACACCAGCAGTCCCCCTTCAGGGACAGTCCCCACACCATCAGTGAGTCCGTATTTCAGTTCACACAAATATTTCAGTCAATAAATACGTAGTTACTGTTCATATTTCTTTTCTTTTTTTTTTTAAGATTTTATTTATTTATTTGACAGAGATCACAAGCAGGCAGAGAGGCAGGGATGGGGGGGTGGGAAGCAGGCTCCCCGCTGAGCAGGGAGCCCGATGCAGGGCTTGATCCCAGGACCCTGAGATCATGACCTGAGCTGAAGGCAGAGGCTTAACCACTGAGCCACCCAGGCGCCCCTAATTTGTGCTTCTAATTTCTTTTTTAAAATATGATTACTAGAAAATTGAAAATTACAGACCCGGCTCATGCTTGTGGCTCACGTTACCTTTCAGTTGGGCAGCCCAGGGTAGAGGCTGCATCAGACGTGGTTTGTCTTTTAAAAACTTTTTTTTTTAGCCAGGATACTTTGTAACTAATACTGAGGTTTGCTTTTTTTTTTTTTTTTTTTTCCCCCCTAAACCAGGCGTAAGAAGTCTGGTCATCTTGCTTTATGACGTTAACAATCATACGATCATTGCTGTTTATTGCTCAGGGTCATTAACTGCAAAATGGCAGACTTTCTTCATTTATTATCTGGAGTGTTTTTACAAAGAAAAATTGCTTGGTTTCCATGAAGTACAAATTCCTGGGAAAGGAGAGAGAGATTTTTTTTTTAATTGAAGTATATTTGACACACAATATTACATTAGTTTCAAAGGAAGAAGCGAGTCTTGATATTACACGGAAAGCATCTGACACCCAGTGAAAGGCCTAGAGGGTTCTCCGTCTTGTGTAGTTTGGACAGTGCTTGCTAGGCTGGTAGTCAAACTGATTCTGTCTTTGGGGTCTAGGTCTTCTCCCCCTCAGATTCTTTAAAGATTTTTATTTATTTATTTGTCAGAGAGAGAGGGAGAGAGAGGAGTACAGGCAGACAGAGTGGCAGGCAGAGGCCGAGGGAGAAGCAGACTCCCCGCCGAGCAAGGAGCCCGATGTGGGACTCGATCCCAGGACGCTGGGATCATGACCTGAGCCGAAGGCAGCCGCTTAACCAACTGAGCCACCCAGGCGTCCCTCCCCCTCAGATTCTAAGGCTGGTATGGAGGCCTGGAGAGTCTTGGTTGTTTGCACATCCTTGTCCTTCGCCTGGGTTTCGTGAGCTCCCTGAGTGCTAGAGGGAAAAACAACGCCAGCTGTGTTCTGGGCCGGAGGGAGGTCAGGTGTTCTCCCACCTCTGGCTCATGTGCCCATCTGTTCTCCTTTCCTACAGACGCTGTTAGAGTCTGCCATTATGGTTCTCTGGTATCTGTCCTCATACCTTAACCAGATTCAATAAGACATGTAACCAGGACATAAATACAACTTCCGCGGGAACTTCAGTAATGTTTGTCACGTATATAAAAACGTACGTGTGTGCGGTTGACTCTTGAACAACGTGGGTTTGAACTGCGCCCGCCTACTTACACGCGGATTGTTTCTGGTAAACACAGCACAGCAGTGCTCTGAAGCATCTTCCTTAGGATTGTCTTAATGCTCTTCTCTGGCGTGTGTCGTTGCAGGAATATCGTATGTGATATACGGAACGTGTCAGTTTACTGTTTATATTATCGCTAAGGCTTCCGGTCAACGGGAGGCTCTTAGTTCAGTTTCTGGGGAGTCAGAAGTCATACCTGGGTTTTCGGCTGCGTGGGGGTCGGCACCCTGACCTGCACTGTTCAAGTTTCAACTGTACAGGTCATGTCATCCGAGAATAGACATATAAGAATTTTACTTCTTCCTTTCAGATCTGGGTGCCTTTTAGTTCTTTTCCCTGCCCAGTTGCTCTAACTAGAACCTCCAGTAATATGTTGAATAGATGTGGTGAGAGCAGCCGTCCCTGTCTCGTTCCTGTTTTTAGGGAAAAGCTTTTGGTCTTTCATCATCAAGTGTGATGTTAGCCTTGGGTTTTTTGTAGATGCCTTTCATCAGGTAGAAGAACTTACCTTCTATTCCCAGTTTTGTTTGTTTGTTTTTGTTGTTTTTTAAGATTTTATTTATTTATTTGACAGAGCGAGATTACAAGTAGACAGAGAGGCAGGCAGAGAGAGGGAGAAGCAAGCTCCCTGCTGAGCAGAGAGCCCAACTCCGGGTCGATCCCAGGATCATGAGATCATGACCTGAGCCGAAGGCAGAGGCTTTAACCCACTGAGCCACCCAGGTGCCTCCCATTGTTTTTTGTTTGTTTGTTTTTTAAAGATTTTTTATTTTATTTATTTGACAGAGATCACAAGTAGGCAGAGAGGCAGGCAGAGAGAGAGGAGGAAGCAGGCTCCCCGCGGAGCAGAGAGCCCGATGCAGGGCTCGATCCCAGGACCCTGGGACCATACCCAAGCCAAAGGCAGAGGCTTTTTAACCCACTGAGCCACCCAGGTGCCCCTGTGTTTTGTTTTGTTTTGTTTTTTAAGATTTCATTTATTTATTTGACAGAGATCACAAGTAGGCAGAGAGGCAGGCGCGGGGCGGGGGGGGGGGAGCAGGCTCCCCACTGAAGCAGAGAGCCTGATGCGGGACTCCATCCCAGGACCCCGGGATCAAGACCCGAGCTGAAAGCAGAGGCTTTAAGTCACCAAGCCACCCAGGCGCCCCTCTGGTTTTGGTTTTAATCAGAAAAGGGTATTGAGTTTTAAGTGCTTGTGCATTTGTTGTGATGAGCATATGGCTTTATTCTTTATTCTACTAATATAGTGTATTGCATTGATTTTTCAGTGTTTCTGCAGTAAATCCACTTTGTCATGATATCTAACTCTTCTTACATCTTGCTGCGTTTGGTTTGGTAGTATTTTGTTGAGGACTTTTGCACCTGTATTCATGAAGGATATTACATTGGTCTGTGCTTTTCTTTTTTGTTGACGTCTTTGACTGTTTCGTGTGAGAGTCATACTGGCTTCATGAGTTGGGAAGTATATTCTGTTTCTTTGGAAGTGTTTTTGAAGGACTGGTGTTATTCTTTAGATGTTTGGTAGAATTCACCCTGAAGGAGTTTGGGTCTGGGCTTTTCTGTGTTGGAAGTTTTTTTCACCATTAATTTCTTCACTCGGTTTAGGTATTCAGGGTTTCTATTCTTAAGTCACTTTTGGTGTTTTATGTCTTTCTAGGAATTTGTTCATTTCCTCTACTTTGTTGACACACAGTTGCTTAGAGTATTCCTTATAATTCCTTCTCTTTTGAGAGGGTGGGTAGTGATAGTCCCTCTTCCAGTCCTGGTTAGTAATTTGGGTCTTCTTTCTGTTTTTCTTGGTCAATTTAACCAGAGGTTTGTGAGTTATGTTGAAGTTTCAAAGAAGTAACTTCATTTTTGTTGATATTCTTTATTGTTTTTTAATTTCCTGTTCATTTATTTTCACTGTAATCTTTATTTACTTTCTCTTGCTTGCTTTGTGTTTAATTTGCCTTTTTCCTAGTTTCTTAAGGTGGAAGTTTAGGGTCCTTGGTTTGAGTTCTTTTCTGATATAGGAGTCTGAGGTATACGTTTTCCTCAAAGTACTTTTTAAGCTGCGTTATGGTTGATTTGTGACCCCTCCTACCTCCAAAATATGTTGAAGTCCCTTGCTCACCCCATACCTCAGGATGTGACCTTATTTGGAAATGGGGTCATTGTAGACAAATTCAGATGAGGTCCAGAATAGGATGCCTCTTAGTACAAGGCGATTGGTGCTGGCATAAGAGAGGAAAGGGCTTTGTGAGGACAGGCATGTACGGAGGGGACAATGTGAAGATGTAAAGGGAAAGGAGAGCCATATCCTGGAGTGACTTCTAGAGGCCATGGAATACCAAGGCTTCCCAGCAAACACCAGAAGCTGGAGAGGGAAGAAAGACCTCCCTAGAGCCAGCAGAGAAGTTATGGCCCAGCTGGCACCTTGACTTTGGACTTCTGGCTTCCAGAATTGAGGCAGTGAATTTCTGTTGTTTTAATTCACCCAGTTATGATACTCTGTTATGGTAGCCCTAGAAAACTAAAACCAACTGTCTCCTATAAATTTTGATTTGCTGTGTTTTCATTTTTTTCAGTCCAGAATATTTTGTTTTCCCTGGTGATATCTTTGACCCATGAATTGGTTGATTGATTATTCATTTATTTGTATTTTAAGTGGGCTCTGTGCCCAGTGTGGGGCTTTAACTGATGATCCTGGTAAGTGTCCGTGCTCTACCAACTCAGCCAGCCAGGCACCTGACCCACACGTTATTTAGAAGTGTGTTGTTTGATTTCCAGGTGTTTAGCTATTTCCTAGGTTTTCGTGTTCCGTTGATTTTTAGCATAATTCCCTGACAGTCAGAGGGCATACTTTAACCTTAACTTCAGTTAGTTGGGTTTTACAAACATGGCTCAGATAATGTTCTGTCTCGAAGGGTGTTTGCTGCGTGAACAGAGCATGTGCCGTGCCGCCCTTAGGCCAGCTGTTCTGTGCGCCGGATGGAGCTGGGCTGCGGTGTGGAGTCTGTCTCGCTCTTCCTTGTCTCCTAGCGATTCTGTTACTGGCAGTGAGGTTCTGGAGTCTCCGCGTATTCTTTCATTTTCCTTTCCTTTCAGTTTTGTCAGCGTTTGCGTCATGTGTTTTGAGGTTCTGTTGTTAGTTGTGTGTGTATAGTTGTTGCATCGGCCTGTACTTGTGACCCTTTCATCATTACGAAGTGTCCCTCTCTGTCTCTGGCAGCCCATGTGGTCTGATAGCCACGTAGCCCTTCTGCTTGTGGTTTGTGGTTTCTCTTTGTAGCCCTTTTCCCAGCTTTTACTTTTAATCTCTTGATATCTTTCAACTTCAGGTGTGTCTTGCAGACAGCATACAGTTGGATCATATATTTTTTTATCCATCGGTCTCTGCTTTTTAGTTGGGATATTTAATCCACTTATATCTAATGCAGTTACTGAAAAGGCAGGAGTTACATGTTAGTTTGGTGTTTATTTTCTATGTATCTTTTGTCTTTTGTTCCTGTTACTCTCTTACTTTCTTTTGTGTTAAATAGATATTTTCCAGTGTGCCATTTTACTTCCCTCATTGTTTGACTGTACTTTTATTTGTTTCCTTGGGGAAAGAAAGTTAATATTTTAACTTGCAGCAATCTAGTTTGGATGAATACCAGTTTTATTAAAATAGTATATAAAAACTTGGTTCTGTATAGCTCCATTTCTTTTGTTCTTCTTGTGTTGTTATTGTCAGACAAGTTCCATCTTTGTATGTTGTTGTATGCAGTGTGCCCGTCCACACAGATTTACAGTTATAATTGTTGTGTTATGCAGTTGTTTTTTAAATCATACAGAAGAGGGGCACCTGGGTGGCTCAGTTGGTTAAGTGCCTGCCTTCACTTCAGTCATGATCCCAGAGTCCTGGGATGGAGTCCCACTGCCATGGGGGGGGGGGTCCTTGCTCAGCAGGGAGCCTGCCTCTCCTTCTCCCTCTTCTGCTCCCCCTGCTTGTGCTCTCCCTCACTCTTCTCTGTCAAACAAATAAATAAAATCTTTAAAAAAAAACCATGCAGAAGAAAACAGTTACAACTAAAAGTGCATTTATACTGTCTTTTAGATTTACCTGGAGGACTTCTTTAATGTTTTTTTTTTTTCTTTAACGTTTCTTATAGAGTAGGTCTGCCAGTGATAGATTCTTTTTATTTATTTATATATATACAATATATATATTATATATATATAATTTATATAAATTAATATATTAATTTTTTAAAAAAATTTATTTATTTGTCAGAGAGAGAGGGAGAGGGAGCGAGTGAGCACAGGTAGACAGAGCGGCAGGCAGAGGCAGAGGGAGAAGCAGGCTCCCTGCCGAGCAAGGAGCCCGATGCGGGACTTGATCCCAGGATGCTGAGATCATGACCTGAGCCGAAGGCAGCCGCTTAACCAACTGAGCCATCCAGGCGTCCCTTGCTAATATATTTTTTAAAAGATTTTATTTATTTATTTGACAGAGGGAGAGAGAGATCTCAAGTAGAGCAGCAGGCAGAGAGAGGGGGAAGCAGGCTCCCTGCTGAGCAGAGAGCCTGATGTGGGGCTGGATCCCAGGACCCTGAGATCACGACCTGAGCCAAAGGCAGAGGCTTCACCCACTGAGCCGCCCAGGCGCCCCTCTTTTGTTAATGTTAAATGCTTTAATTTCTTTTTCATTTATAAAAGTACTTTGGTGCGTGTAGAATTCTTGGTTGACATTCTTTCAACACTTTGAGTGTGTCGTCCCACTGTCTTCTGGCCTCTGGTTTCTGATGAGAGGTCAGCGCCTAATCTTATTGAGGGTCTCTCTTATACATCATTAAGTTGCTTTTCTCTTGTTGCTTTCAAAATCTTCTGGCTTTCAGCAGTTTGATTACGATGTGTCTGGGTGAGTATTTCTTTGAGTTCATCTTATTTGGAGTTGTTGAGCTTCTTAGAATTTTCTGACTTTTCTGGTTATTGCTTTCCTGTGAACTGTGACGTCTGGGGTGTGTGCTTTGTCTCCGATGCCCATGTTTTACTGTTATCTTTTACGGTGGTTACGGTGTCCTTGCATGATAAGCCTAGTGCTTTGCTTTTGGAGTCTGTAACATCATAATCTGTGAACTTAAAACATTAAAACATTAAAAAACATTAAAAAGATTCAAAGCCCCAAATATTCTTTTTTCTTCTTCTTTTGATATGGTGGGTTTGCACTGGTCACGACAGTGACGATAGGGCCAGTCACAGTGTGGCTAAAAGGTGGCCCTCGGTGCAGGTGCGCCTCTCACTGCTGGGCTCTGCCGTGTAGCAGGAAACAGACCCCAAACCGTGTGTGGGCAAGTGAGCCAGGCTCTGTGCCACTCTGCGTGGATATTGGGGTTTGAATTTCAGATGATTTTTACGATTTAAAAACAAAAACATCTTTGGCTTTCGGCTGTAGAGAAACAGGAGGCAGGCTCTGGTTTGCTGACCTCTGATGGAGATGTGCTCCCTCGGGTTCCAGAGCGGCCTGTCCTTTGTTAGAACACATACCTCGTGTGTGGATGTGGTGTTAAGTGATCTTTCCACCCAGTGTGGGACTTGAACTTGTGACCCGGAAATTAAGAGACCCGTATTTTACCTGCTGAGTCAGCCAGGTGCCCCACATACTTTGTGCTTTAGTTACTGGTTCCTTTATACGTTATTTCTTTGTTAATGTGTTAATGACTGGACCGGAAACTCTTCGAAGGTCGGCAGTAGCTTTTATTGGTTTCCTACACCTTGCATAGTACCTGGCACGTTTTAGGTGATCCATAAATGTTGTAAAACCGTGAAAAAGGAGAAGGAATCAAAATTGGCTTAGGGATTTGTCCCCCATTGGTGGTGTCCTAGGGTAAGTGTGTGGGACTCACCGGTGCTGAGATGTGGACAGCAACCACTTATTCAGACGTGTGTTTCTTCATTAGTTTGTTTTTGGGACAGTTAATGCCTGTAGTTTGTCAGCGTTTGACCTTGGAGCCACCTGAAGATAAACATGGGGCCTTGCTTAGGAGACTCTTTGGTTCTAGTCTTGAGAACCCCGCAGCACAGTTACAGTTTGATACCTGCTGTTAAAAGAGAGAAAAATGTTACAGAAGCAGCGAAGAGGAAAGAGGAAATTCTTCGCTGTTTAGTTGGAGGGTTGGTTAGAGGAAGCTTCCGGTGTGCTCATGCCTGCTGCCGACTGATACCACAGGGGCTTGCTCAGGATTCCAAATGGGGTCTTGGAGAAAGGTTGGCTTCTCCACTTGTGCAGATTGGACTGGAGAAGTGGCTGCCATCTCCCAACAAGCTGGCCGTAGCCTCCTTTGGTTTTTGAACACCTGAAATGTGTCCACACCAAACTGGAGTGTGCTGTGTGAAATGTACACTGGTTTATAGATACTTCGTATTTTTTTTTTTTAAGATTTTATTTATTCATTTGACAGACAGAGATCACAAGCAGGCAGAGAGGCAGGCAGGGAGGGAGGAAGGGAAGCAGGCTCCCTGCTGAGCAGAGAGCCCGATGCGGGGCTCGACCCCAGGACCCTGGGATCATGCCCTGAGCCGAAGGCAGAGGCTTTAACCACTGAGCTACCCAAGCACCCCGATACTGCGTATTTTTTAAGTATTGATTATTTTATATTGTACGTTGAAATGATAATATTTTGGGTATGTATTGGGTTAAGTAAAATTCATTAAAATTACTCCTTTTTCTACTCTTTTTTAGTTTGCTGGAAAATTTAAAATTATACTTATGGCTCATCCTCTGTTTTTGTTGGGCAGTGCTGCCCTAGCATGAACGTTTGGAGTTTGCATTAATTTTTCGACTATCTAGGATGAGAATCTTGTAATCTAGGGGAGAGGAGGAGAGATGAATTCTCCAAGAAAAGGGTCAAAGAATAAGAGGACTTAGTGGAAGGCTGGAGGAATGCCCCCATTCTGTGGATAAGGGAGCAAAGGCTTAGGAGAGATTAGTCAGCAGTTGGAGAGGGGCTGGCAGGTGGCCACTCAGCTGTGGAGTCGAGTGCAGGTGCCCATGTGTGGATCAGAGCTGCCAGGAACTGGAGCCCGGTAGGGTGCAGGGTGTGTGCACCTGCGGCCCTCGGGGGTGAGTGTGGTAATGGGCTCTGGCATGATGGGAGCTGGGGTTTAGTCAAGCATTGCCACACAGCTCTTGAGCATAGAGGTGGGCTGGAACTAGACTCCTAGCTGCTTTCCAGTTTGCACATCCTGTTCCCCTGGCTTTACACACATGAGATATTTGTGCTCATGCGCTTGTTTACTTTTTTGTAAGTTAAATCCTGGTGACTCAGACTTCATTCTTCTTTTGCTGTCTTCAGGACCTACCAAGCCTGCCCGTTGAGCATTAACCTCGGTGTTACCAAGTCTGTTGGTCCTCAGCCTTCATCTTACCAGACCTCTTGACATAATTTGGCCCAGCTCAAGGAAAGAGGAGTGCTCGGTTTCTCAGTGCACTTCCAGAACACCTCACACGTCTGGTTTTACCTACCTTGTTGGGTTTGTTTTCTGTCTTGTTTGCAGGACCTTCCTCTGGAGCCTGACCTCTAGATACTCAAGTGCCCCAGGACCTCATCCTGGTCCCCCTGTTCTGTGTCCTTACCCTGAGTGACCTCAGCCAGTGCTGTGTGGACCCCAGCCTCACTTTTTTTTTTTTTTTTTAAGATTTTATTTATTTGACAGAGAGAGACACAGTGAGAGAGGGAACATGAGCAGGGGGAGTGGGAGACGGAGAAGCAGGCTTCCCGCAGAGCAGAGAGCCCGATGCGGGGCTTGATTCCAGGACCCTGGGATCATGACCTGAGCTGAGGCGGATGCTTAACCACTGAGCCCTCCAGGTACCCCTAGCCTCACCTTTGTCTGGTCTCCAGGTTTAGGGACGGATTGAGTCCTGGGAGGGCTGATGGGCACCTTCAACCCAGTGTGTGCACCCGGAGCTCTGACTTAACCTCTGAGCTCATCCTGTAGTGACTGGCTTCATCTGCGGAAGCCAGTCCCTGGAAACAGGGGTTGGCTCTGCCTGTAGAGTCATCTGACTCCCACCACTGGGGCTGTTGCTGGGGTCCCTGCCGCCTCTCCTTCCTGCTTCACCACGGCCTCCATGATCTCTGCTCAGGCACCTAGTATGTCCATGGAGTGTTTCTGCTGTGCGGGCAGCCTTCCTTTGCCTTGTGAGTTTGTCGCCTGGCCGGCAAGGCTGTGTGTGGCACGAGGCCTTGGGCTACCTAATGTCTTTTCTTACCACTTCCCCCAGCTCAGGCTCCAGGCCCTGTGGCCCCCTGGCTGTTTTGTAGATGAACTGGGGTCCTGTGCTCCCTGTTCCTGTGCCTGGAGGGCTCTTTGTGCAGGCCTCCTTGCGCTTCTGTGGACACACCCCTCCCCTGCCTCCTTTTGGGGAAGGCACTCGTCCTGTGGCAGGGCTGTCGGCTGGGAAACCCAGTCACCATTCCTAGTAAAGTTGTATGAAGACCTGCGGGCTGTCTTGTGGGATTTTGTTCTAGGACCTTTTAGCTGAGTCTTTATTGGAAGCGTTGACGGGTTTTGCTTGTTGGCTAGAGGCTGTGTCCTGAAGGCTGTTGCAGGAGTGTGACTCTGATCGAGATGTTTCCATGCTGGTACTTCTGTTGCAGTAGGGTTTTTAAAAAAGATTTATTTATGTATTTTAGGGAGAGAGAGAACATGTGCGAGAGCTTGTGTGTGAGCACACGGGGTGGCAGGACGGACAGAGGGAGAGGGACAGGGAATCTCAAGGGGCCTTTGTGCTCAGTACGGTGCCTGATGAGGGGCTCAGTCCCACGACCCTGAGATCACAACCTGAGCCAAAACCAAGAGTGGGCACGTTTAATGGCTTAATTGACTGAGCCACCCAGGTGCCCTGTAGTAGTTTTTATAATAGGACTTATTCTGGTTTTGTTTAATAGCTTTTAACCCTTTGTTACCTGACTTGGTGGATCTGTTGATCTTCTATAGTGAAGTAGTTCATTATTTACTTTAGCTCTTCTAACAGCAAGAAAGTAACTTAAAGTTTTGAACGTAAACTTGGGAAATGAACAAACTAAATTTAAATCAGAGTAGTAACCCTAAAGATTTTTTCCAACTTTTTATTTTGAAAATTTTCAGACTTTTAGAAGATGTCAAAGAATATTCAGTGAGCACTCATATACCCTTCACCTAGATTCGTCAATGACTTTATCATTTTTCTCTCTCTCTGATGTGTTATTGTTATTAATGCCCCACAGAGAACAAGTTGCATGTGTTATGTTCCTTCACCCCAAGGCTTTCGGTATCTCCTAAAAACAAGGAAATTCTCATGTAATCACAGCACAGTGGTTACATTCAGGAAATTCAGTATTGATGTGATACTGTTATCAGTCTGTTCATACAGTATATTGTTCATACTCAGATTTGCCCAGTTAGTCTCCATGTGTCCTTCATAGGCGTAGAAAATCACAGGTAATGCTTGGCATCTGGTTGTCTGGTTTTTTGTCTTCTTCAGTCTGGAACAGGCTCAGCCCCATAGCCCCTTAAATCTTTCATGACATGTACAGTTTTGAGGCACCCAGGTCATTTGCTCTGTCCAGGGACCCACAGTCTGGATGTATCTGCTTGTTTCCTCATGATTGGATACAGATTAAACAGTTTTGACAAGAATCCTGTGCAGGTAGCGTTGTGGATGTTTTCATTACATGAGGTGTCACGTGTGTCCCTCAGATTTGGCAGCTTCAAACAGCAGAAATTTATTATCGCGTAGTTTCTGTGGTTAGGACCTCAGATTGGGACCTCCGGGTCAGGGTCTCTTAAATAAGGCTACAGTTGCGATGTTAGAGGGGCTACAGTTGTGCCACAGTTCAGCTGGGACAGGATCTTCCAGGCTTCAGTCTGTCTGACATCATCCGTCCTACCCCCTTACGCATTCATCCTATGCTTCCTCCTCCTCTCTCCCTCCTGTCTGTCCACCCATCATTCACTCATCCAGTTTACTTAGTGGGGAAAGCCGGGAGGCATTCCCACCAAGGACAGTAACAAAATTCGGTTGCTTATCATCTCCGTTAATTTTCAGCATTTTATTGGTGGGATTAAGTAGTGTAATCAGACAAGAAATATTAGAGGCAAAAGAATTAGAAAATAGATGGTAGGTGCGTGGGTGGCTCAGTAGGTTAAGCCTCTGCCTTCCGCTCAGGTCATGATCTCAGGGTCCTGGGATTGAGCCCCATGTCGGGCTCTCTGCTTAGTGGGGAGCCTGCTTCCCCCTCTCTCTGCCTGTCTTTCTGCCTACTTGTGATCTCTGTCTGTCAAATAAATAAATAAAATCTTTAAAAAAAAAAAAAAGAGAGAGATGCCTGGGAGGCTCAGTTGGTTGGACGACTGCCTTCGGCTCAGGTCATGATCCCGGAGACCTGGGATCGAGTCCCGCATCAGGCTCCCAGCTCCACGGGGAGTCTGCTTCTCCCTCTGACCTTCTCCTCGCTCATGCTCTCTCACTGCCTCTCTCTCAAATAAATAAATAAAATCTTTAAAAAAAAAAAAAAAAAAAAAA